>CANYCX012960250.1:0-12394 GCA_948193385.1 Breynia disticha f. nivosa
GACAATATCATTCGGAGAATCAGGGGGCCTCGGAGAAGACTGCCCCTCCACTGGAACAGGAGGGTTAAGGTGAGTACCCTCATGCTCTATGTCTTGTAGTCTTCCTCGCAAGAGTGTGGAAGGGAGGTTAGCTAATGCAGAATCCAGAGAATCCAACTGCGTACCTGTATTTCCTTGAGCTGATTTAGTAGCAACATCATGTCTTACCCTCTGCTCACTTAATTGCTCCACTACTTGGGCTGGTATTGTATTATCTAGGGAGGTTCGAGGAGAAAAAACCTGGGCCACACAGGATGGACCCTGCTTAGAAGAATGGCTGAGTGCTACAGTTTGATCTGCTCCAATATTCCTATCTTTTATGGTTACCTTTATATTCAAATTCAAAAGTCCTTTATCCTTTCTCTGCTTTTTAAAAGGTGCAGTCCCTTGCTAAAGCCTGACTTGATGGTTGTGTTGATGATGTATTATGTTAGTCATGAATTAAAGTAACAAAGATGTGTGAAGAACTATTTTGTTTATAAGAAGAATAGTGATGAAATTGAAATCTTTAAGAAAAATAAATTATGAATCTTGATTGATGATGTTTACAATGTGGTTTTATGATGGCACTTTGAAATGACTGTAATCTACTGTGCGTCAATTCTGGGAAGTGTATGGACTGTTTGAATGAAATTCTGGAAAGTACATGGACTATTGTAACGCATAAACTTTATTTATTAGTATATTAATTAATACCTTAAATAAACTACAATGCAAATGTTAAGCATCAAATTGAACAAAAAAATTACTCGCTGAGAAGTTCATTTCCCAGGAAGTTGCATTTTCTGGGAATTTACTTTCCGTGAAGTATAAAAATGTTTACTTATTTTAAATTATACTTCCCGGGAAGTAGAATATACTTTATTATTTTTTTATAAATTAATACTTATATTTACATAATTGACCTTACTAACAACCAATTAAATATTTTATAAAATAAATTGAGGGATATAAATGTAAATGTGTTTCAACTTCCTTATAAAGTTCAACTTACCTAAGTTTTGCTAGGTGAGTAACTTTCCTTGAATGAGGGAAGTAGATTGTTCAACTTCCCAAAAAGTTGAAATAAGAAATGCAACCAAACAAGATGATGTTTTTCACTTCCTAGGAAGTTCAACTTCCCCTTCCTATTTATCCCCAACTAAGTGAGTCCTAAAATAGTATAGTAGCAGACCTTATGATTACTAAATAGATCTTGCTATCAAAAGAAAATAAAATATATATAGTCTCACAATAGTGAAATTTCTTAATTTTTATTCTCAACCAAGTGAGGTGCTTATATGTTACTGTCCACATTTATAGTTATGAAATATATTTTATGTCAAATGTTGTATTGTTAATAGTCATTGTCATGGTTGAAAGTAAATATAAACAGATTCTTGTTATTTGTTATTGTTATATCAGTATAAGGAGTTTTGCATGGAAAATTATGTGCAAAACTATTTGGTGGGGGTATAAGACTGTCTCAATGACGGCCGATTTGACAAGAAATAAAAATTAATTCTCAATTAAGAGAAATTTTTTGTTTTAACCTTTCAATGATAAAAACGGGACCCAATAAAAGGGTGAATTTTAATATGAGGCCGTTAAAGAGGGGACTCAATTTATTTTACTGAAAATGTACAATTTACGTAAAATAAAAACTGTTTTTACTAAATAAATCAATAACTCAGATTTATTTTTACTGTATCGAACAAGGGTTGTCAACATCGGTTTGATTCCGTCGTCGTTTTAGCATTTAATCAGAGTGATGTAAAGTTTTATGATATGAAAATACAAAATTATATTTGATCACACACCATTTTTTCTATAATCATTATATCAAATTCTGAAATAAATAAAATAGTTTTAACAAATAATTCAAATAATTTTTTGTGTTATTAAATAAAGTAATGGTTTTCACTTTTTCATTTGATATGGTTCTTCAAATTTTTTTTAAAGTAACAGAATAGTATTAAAAGAGTAGTCTAAAGTCAGAAGTTCTTTATATCCTATTATATGACAAGTTAGCAAATAATTTTTTTTTGTGAATTTTATTTTATTTTTTGGTTAAAAAATAGATACAAGGAGAACTCAAATTCCAAAGAACCTGAGAGAGCAAATATCTAGCAGGAGATTTATCTCGGAGTGTCCACTAACACCTGCAAGAAGGCCAACTCATTGGGCAACCTTGCACGTGAGCGGGAAAACATTGACATCTTGTTGAAGACATCTTGTTGAAAAGCCTAGACTATAATTCATTCTACCAATTTCCTATTTTCTTCAACATTCATTGAACTATAAAACAATATTAATTCCTTCTGAAAAAAAAAAGATAAACAAACAAAAAAGCACTAAAATAATACTATGAATCTTCATAATTTGCTTCAACATTCATTGAACTATAAAACAATATTAATTCCTATTTTCTGCAAACTTTGATAAATTTTTACCAAAATTCTACTCATAATTCAAGCAAGCAGTCAGTAATCCTCTATTGTTGTGCCTATTCCTAATTTTTTAAAGGACAAAAGTAGTTTTTTTTAAGATATTAATTTTTTAATTAAGATGAATCTCAAAGTTGTTTGGCAATCGCGAGGATATTGGAGCTAAGAATCGATTCAGAGACTTAACTCGCACTCTGAACATGTTTTGATTCCTGTATTGTTCAACATTCATTGCGAAACATCCATTGTAAAGAAAACTAGAAATGACATATGAAAGTTGGATGATAAAATAGAGTGAACATAATCAATCCCGTGAGTTAGATCCACATCCAGAAAGCATGTAATACAGACAGCACTTACATCTAATTGAAATGAGATCCAAAGGATTCAATCTTGTTTAGGCGCTGCATTGAGATTCTTGCTCATCATCTTCTGAAACTCTTGAAAATTAACACTCCCATCTCCATCCTTATCCACACTCACAATCATTTTCCGACACTCATCCTCAGAGCACGCAATTCCCAACCTATTCAAAACCCCATGTAACTCCTTCGTCGAAATCACCCCATCCTTGTTCTCGTCGTACAGATCGAACGCGTCCCTCAACTCAGAAGCTCCCGACGAGGACCTACAGAGCTCCGCGAACTCCTCCATGTTTATGAACCCGTCCTTATCGCTGTCCACGTCATCCATCACGCGCTGCAGCTCTTCCTGCGTGTAGCTTGACCCCATTGATTTCAGGACTGAACCGAGTTCGCTTACTGAGATCTTGCCGTCGTGGTTTGCGTCGAATTGGTCGAACACTTTCTTGAGCTCGTCGAGTTCGAGCGACGTCGTATTTGCGATGGTTGCCATTGGAAACACGTGTGAATAGGTGCGCTTTGTTTTGTTGGAAAATTAGTGGTGATAAATGGTATTTATAGAGGAGACGAGTGTGGCGGTGAGGAGACTTCTGCGGGAAACCAGGAGTTTTTATATCTATTTTTTTATTATCTGTGGCGCGGTATTACCTACAACCGGAGTTTCTGTTTGCATCTTTCGGTAAAGAGCCGTACTCAAACCAAAAAAAACTGAGTGGTTGAGTTAGTAGTTCACTAATCGAATTTAAAAATAATATAAATTAATAAATCAGTATATATAAATATATAAAATTATTTAATTTTGAATTATTTAATTTTTTTAATATCGGTCTGATTTATTGATTCACTAGTTTAATGCAAATTTACTTATCGGCCAATTTAAACACTAAACTGACACCAAACCAAAAGTTAATTTACTGATTCACCAGTTCGACCATTTAGTTCGGTTAGACTTTTATAAAATTAGTTTTTTTTTTTTAATTTTTAAAGACACGAGATGGAGGAGTGATAGTGGAGAAGACACGTGGATTCAATTGGATATGGGACCACATGGTCGGTAGGATTCAAATTTATAGGTTTCATAAATATCTAAAATAAAAACTTTAAAATCTAAATACTAATTAATAAATACTAAATATACCAAAATAAAGTGCTACAGTTATGGAATTTTTTAATTAGTTTTGGTAGTTTTGTTTTTTCTTACGAAAGTTGTAGGTGGTGAGCTTTTGGAAAATTATAACACACTTTATTCTCAACGACTTTATTTACCGGTCAAAAAACAACTAACTTCATTTTTTCTCCTTTTGAAAAGTTAAATCTATTGAAAATATCATTTGCCATTAAATTAAGACACTTATTAAACAAAATCTAAAGCAACAATGATAAAAATTTATTATTTAGATGCAGCTTAAGTTAAAAATTCTAATATATATCAATGTTCTTGTATAATTTTATAAAAATTGGATAATTTTGAATCTGTCTGACTTTATACAGAAATTGATCGGTCCAATCAAACAAAAAGTACAAAACCAAAACTATGAATTCAAATTTTAAAAATAATAAAGTTGATATTTAAATTAAATAATACATTTATATAAATACAATTACAACTATTTTTAAAATTTTCAACTTAATAAATTGAAAACATAATTACTGAGTATGTAGCTCATAAAATCGTTGCTATTTTTTCAGAACTTCAGATAAAAATTTAACGTGAAACGCTTAGAGATTTCTACGAATATTTTCCTCAACTGGTCATTAGTAAAAACAATTCTTATTGTTTTTCTTGTCATTTTGTTTTGGTTGTATCTAAAGTTCTATAATTCCACAAAAATTCTAATTCTAACTCTATAATTATGAAAATAATCGAAACATTTTATTATTGCATTTTGGTTGTGTGCAACAAAATTTTTAGGAGTCCTAATAATGTGAATTTTGTTTTATTTGAAAGTAGACAAAGGCAGGTATATCTATAAATCACTATTAATATGTACAACAAAAGCACCCCACAAAAAAACCTAATTTGGCTACGTAGCCGTGTTACGCAGTCGTGTAATACGAGACACAGTTTGAGAGTCGATTGTATAATCTCCTGACACAATCTACTATCAGTACACTGACAAAGACACAATCGTGTATCGACCCGTGTAACATTACGCAATGTTCATTACAATGATGTGTAATGGATCGTGTAATCATCTAAAACTTTACTTACAGTCAATATTATAAAAATTAGACCGAACTGACCGGTCGGATTAGTGAACTAGTGAATCGATCACTGGTCTGATTTCGGTTCACCATCAAACTGGCCTGCAAGTGAACCGATATTAGACCAGTGAAAACCGACAAATTAATCAGTTCAACCGGTGAATCGATGTACTTGAGCAATTCTAAAAAATAAAAAAAATAATTTAAAAATTAAATAATTATATATATATATATATATATATATATATATAACCAAACCATAATACAACCAATCAAATCAGTTTTTAAAATAACATATCTACATTCATCCTTTTACATCGATTTTAATATCGATTCGGTTAAAATCTATTTAATTTACTCGATTTTTTTCGATTCAATCGGTTTGTCGTTCACCCCTATCATAAATAATACATTCAGCAGAACTGTTGTAGAAAGAGGAAAGGTTACTAGTTGGGTACCACTACTTTTCCTTTTTTCCTCAACAAGTCCCTAAGCTTGTGTTTTAAACCATATCTTTCCCTGTTTGTAAAGTAATTAGAAGCCAATTTTCCACTGTCCATTGACTATCAAACACAAAAGAAAACTTAACATTAATGCTCCGTTTGTTTGGTGGAAATTGATTTCCTGCGGAAAATATTTTTCATGTTTCCGAATCTTATTTTCCAGAATCATATTTTTTGGTATTTCATATTCAAATATTTAAAAATGTAAAGAAAAATATAATTTCCGGCGACGAGTGTTGTGTGTTATGATTTCTGTAATTACAGTTGTGGCTACAAATAACCATTCCAATGAGGAGTTCTAAAAAATTTTAAACAAATCATCTCTTAATTAGTTAATTTAGTGGTTTGCCCGTGATAAGTCGTAAATCACAGACTAAATATATATTAGTTAAGTATTTGGACTTACAATGTAATTGTGTAATATATCTAACAATTTATTAAATAATTAATCTAACTTATGCAGTGGTTGAAAATTTAGTTGTCAAATCAGTCTTCAGAGAACGCACATTTTTACGTGCATAACATTTTCAAGGTAAGAATTGTAGCTGGAGACGATCAATACTAATATTGTCAAGGATATCTTATTTTTTTTCTATTGCGATAGTTAAATTAATATTTAAATTTATACAATTTACTTTATACATTATTGTTTATTGTATCGTATAGAGAAATAACGTTGATGAATATTCAATTCAATTTCATGTAAAATAATGAGAGTATTGCGTGGGCAGTTACGTGTAGCAAACAACATAATTTATTCGAGTTGTTCGAACCATATAATATTCCATAAACGTAACAAACTGAAACATTTACAAGTCATGAAAGACGAAACCCTTTTCGTCATAATATTTTCCATCAAATATAATTATTTGCGGTTTAAAGATTATAAAAATTGAATTCGCGTCATTCGTGTAGAGTTATGAACGTGCGCTCAAAAATCATGTTATCGTGTTAAAAATCAGACCGATTTGAGATGGGAAATTAGGTTTAGTTTATTGAGTGCAAGGCGTGTGGGCGCGACCAAGAGGTGGACGCGGGGCGTGTCTGCGGGAGATAGAGACGAGTAGTTTACGCGTTTGGAAAAGGAATCCGTACACCTCTTTGCCATAACCATCACTTGATATCGACGTGAAGTCCCTCTTTTTTTATCTTACGTGGAATGGTATGCCCTCATATTCACGTGGAATCCTATCATTATGGCTGTAAATGGGTATTTGATTCGTTTAAAGTTTGTTACGAGTCGAATTGTTAATAAACGAGTCGGGTTAAACAAAATTTCGGACTCGTTTACGTCATCTCTTCAACATCACTCCATTTATATCCGGCTCTTGATACTTACGTAAAGTCCTCCTCCTTTCTTTTTTCATCTTTTGTGGAATGGGATGCACTCATACGCCTTCTTCACGCGGAATCCAATCACTGCATTTGAGTCATTCTCCAATAATTCCGACCTTTCTCGTTTAACACAAACAATTCATACGGTAAGATATGAACTTACGAGTTATAATGATTCGGTGAGTGATCAACACTTATATTTATTATTTAAACTGTCACTTCAAATTTTGATCAACTCTTATATTTTCACTTGCATGATAATTTTTACAACCATTTGAATTTTAATTCAAACAATCTTACAATTCGAATTGAATTAAAGCTCAAATCTCACCAATCAATTGTATGCAACAATAATTTTGTAGGTTTTATGTTGTGATTTAATTAGTATTAAATCGGTGAAAAATAGGTTGTTTAAGATTGAAAAAAAAATTATATACACTCATTTATTTATATTCTATTTAAATTACCGATTGAACTAGTAAACTGTTACTTCGACCAATGAATTAATCGCTCAATTTTTTCAGTTCGATCATCGATCTAATTCACATTACGTTGTATTATTCTTACTATACCAAACGTTTTGGTTGCATTTGGAATGAATACAACCTAACACTTAAAAATGGACATACCTACTACCTATCCTATGCATCTTCACAGAAAATGAAAACACAAGCCAATTTGTCCTCCAGTTTCCTTATGCTCTCTGTACCGTTCTTGTGCATACTGAAAAGCTGAAGAAATTCACTCTGGTCGGGTATAACACCATCAACTCACAAGGAAAAACTTCCATCATTTACCTAATTTTCCATGATCAGTTTTCGAAAAAAGTAGCCGTTTTTCTTAACTATATTACAAACTCCTATATATGCTCAACCAAAATCTATAACAATATCATTTCTCTGAAAGATTTTCATGCAATCTAAACAAATATTTCATTACTTAATCTGAGAAAGAATGTCAAATTCAAGTAGATGTGCAGCTTGCAAATGCTTGAGAAGAAAATGTGATCAAGATTGCGTTTTGGCTCCTTATTTTCCTTCAAATAATCTACAAAGATTCTCCCATGTTCATAAAGTCTTTGGTGCCAGCAACATTACTAAAATGCTTCAGGTACTTGCTCAATATTATACATATAGCTCTACAAGAAATCCTACATATTTTCAGAATAACTAAATGAAGTAATTTTGTGTTTTTTTGGGTAATATCAGCAACTTCCAGAGCAATTAAGAGCAAATGCAGCAGATTGTATGTCGTATGAAGCAAGTTCACGAATTCAAGATCCAGTTTATGGATGTGTTGGGACAATATATCGATTGCAGCAACAAATAAATGAATCCCAAAAGGAGCTATTGAAGACAAATGGTGAAATAGCATTTTACAAAACACAAAATCACTTACAAGTTCTGTCCCAAGAAACTGGCGGCAGTGGCGATATTCCTGATCTTGGAAAATTTTTATAGTTGATTATTTCCTTCACTTCTCAGTAACCTAACAATTATCATAATTTTACTTACAGTCAATTTTAAAGAGGAATTCAATTAGCAGATGTAACGATTCATTTATGCATTCTAAAATTAAAAAAAAAAACAATTGAAAGGTCGAAAATTAATGAGAGTTTTAGTGATCAATCGTGTCTCTGTCAGTGGGATATGAGCAACATTTCATTAGTGAAAGAACAATCAACCTCGTAACCATATCTTTAATGAAAAATCACATTAATGTGTCTGAATTTCACATCGGTTGAAGAACTTACAAAGCTTAAAATTGGAGAAATGATTTCCACCTAGCATTGAATGGATAGTCAGATCAGCGTATCTCTATCACTGCATATTCATAATCTGGAACTCCTGTAAGAAAGAATTAACCGAAAGCCTAATGAGCTGGGATGGGCCATTGATAGAAATACTTTAATAGATGCAGAAAGAAAGAACCTAATCGATGATAACGTAATAAACATATCAAGAACGAAAGGAAGAATCAGAAGTTCTTAATGCTAATGCATACAAATCATGAAGTAATAAAAACCTGAAGTTCCAGAAATTCCACCTGTCTCTGGTTATTTCAGATGTAAATGTCCTAAAAATTGTGCATCACTCGGCAAAGAAAAATCATGAATAGCTAGCCTGTTGACAGGGAGAAGCATTCAATTAATACAAGTAAATAAAATTCTCACTTTTGCAGAATCTCAAGCTTTCAAAAAGACGAAAAAGATGAGGAGCTCGATTAAGGTAAAAGAATAACATTCTCCAACTCATCCGAGAAAATACCTGACTTTCAATTCCTTCCATCAGCAGGGGTAGCATGAGAAATCCTCAGGAAAATGAATCTAACATGAGCAGCTAATTATCTCCAAAAAATTGCTCAGTTCTCATCAAACATCAGATACAGATATCAAAATTTTGCAGCCAATAATAGAGAAATAGAGACTCAGCCGAATTGGAGAAAAGGTTAATCCATGACAGTTCTCAATTGCCTATTTTGATATGAAATGGATATATTGACATTCTAACACTTCAACGAATCGAGACTCATTTTATCCCATTGGCCATTGCCATGCAATTTGTCAAGAATTCGCCATGTTACAGCATCAGGTTCCAGGCCATTCTTTCTCATTTCATTCACGATCTGGTATGCTTCCCTCTTCATGCCTAATTTGCAAGCACCATCAATCACAATGTTGTAGCTAAAAATATTTGGGGTAACCCCAGAATCCACAAGTTCATAAAGGAAATGACAAGCGTCATCAAAGTTGCCCGAGCAGCAAAGCCCTTTGAGAATGGCCGCATAAACATAATGATCGTGAATTTTGGAGGGCCAAATGATTTCATCCCAGAATTTCTTAGCCTTGTCTACTTGTTTGGTCTCAAATAATCCATCAAGCATTGTAGTGTAAGTTGTACTATCAGCATCTACGCCACGGCTTGTCATTCTGTCAAAAATTTCTGTTGCTTCCTTTGCTAATTGGAGTTTAAATAAACCACGGATCATTGAATTATATGTCACAACACCAGGTCTAATGCCCATTTCAGGCATTACGCGCTCCAAAAAATTCATAGCTTCCTGACTTCTACCAGAGTTTAATAAACCACTGATAATAGTAGTGAAGGTTGTGACGTCTGGGGAACAGAATTTTCCGATCATCATGTCACTCAGGACCTTCAAGGCTTCTTCAACATTTCCCATCTTGCAAAATCCATTAACAATCGTGTTAAGAGTGAAAATATCAGGTTGACACTTGGTTTGAAGCATATGAACAAGTGTATTCAAAAGCTCAGTTGGATTGCCGACAAGGCAAAGAGCTCTCAAATATATATTATATATTCGAGTCCTATCCACTCCATCCTTTTTCAACATAACCTCTAGTAGTTTTCTTGCTTTGTCAAGGTCCATTTCTTGGCAAAGGGCTTCCACTAAAACCTTGTAAGTGAATTCAGATGGCACGTAACCAAATTCAATGCCTTCCTCTAGTAACTGATAAGCTCTCATACAACCCCTCTCCATGGAAAGCCCGTGTACAATAGAATTATAAGAAACCAAACTTGGCATAAACCCTCTCTTCCTCATTATATAAACAATCCTTGAAGCGCCATTTTGCCTTCCGACTCTACAAAGCGAATCAATCATTTGACCATATGCAAATTCCTCATCAACACTCTCCCCTTGTGGCATGCCTTCCGCAATCTCAAAAACATCATTGAAAAACCCCTCCCCACACAAACAATCAACCACATTCGCAAACGCAGCACTATTCACACTACGATCCTCCTCCCTCTTCATCTTCGACCAAAGCTCAAACAACAACTCCCTCCCGTGCCCAATATCCCGTGCTCTCAAAACTCCGACAACAACCGCACTATACGTGAGCGAATTGGGCGCCACACCCCGCTCGCGCATTTCATCAAACACCTTTGAAACACAATCTACTTGTCTAACCAAACCATACCCATGAATCAACGTGGTAAAAGTAACCACATTTGGACAATGCCCTCTACTAATCATGTCAAAAAACAACCTATGCGCAACATCCGGCCTTCTGGAAACCTCAGAGAACTGATAAATCAGCCTATTATAGTTACTCAAAGAAGGCACAAATTCAGGCTTAACATGAAACAAACGAGAGAAAACAGAGAGTGTGTGAAAAGGAGAGCGGAAATAGAGTAAGCGAGAGAGAATGAAATTACAGGTATGATGGTCAATGGGAGAGCGAGAGGCCAAGAAGAGGAGGAAGCGTTGATGGGCTTCGTGGAAGCGGTTGGAGAGGCAGAGAGAGTGGATAATGGAGGTTAAGTTGAGTGCGTATGTGGAGAGGAACGAGAGTGGAGTGTGTAGGGGTTTAAGGAGAGGTGAGGTTTTGAGATTCAACATTTGTTATTGCACTTCACAGTTCCCGCAGACTGCATCTGCATGCATTGCTTTGTTTCACAACAGGGTGGTATCAAAACTGCACCGAACAGTCCGAACACTGTTAAACCGATAATTTAAAAATAATATAAAAATTAATTTAATTTTTATGTTATTTAATTTTTTAAAACTTAATACCGATCCCATTCACCGATTGAAGCAGCCAGTTTCTCGGATTGATATTGATTCGCTTGTAAATTAGTTTGAATAGAAAATCAGAGCGGATGAACAGCCGGTTCACCATTTCAAACGACGAATTCGACTCCTACTATCTCTTAGGCTAATACATTTTTCCTTCTCCGACTAGATTGCAAACTACACAAGCAGAGCTTATTGTTCATCAATCAGTGAATGGTACTCTCCACAGCAAGACAGTGACTGATTCATTCAGATGCTTCATGGACATCAACACACTCAGTCTCAGATGCAGGACTGTGTGTGTTGCGTAGTTGTGCCCTGGGGAATTACGTTGACGGTATTCGAGCACGGATCATAAGTTGTTGTCCGACTACGATTGAAGCTTCTGCCCTCAGATTCGCTCTAATTCTAGCAAGAAAATTTAGCCATTTTAGGCGTGTTCATGCATGTGCCAATGTCATTGGAATATACATGCTTTGCGTGTTGATATTAGATCTTTTAACGCCGTCTTCCAAATGCAGTTGTCAAATTTTTAAGAGGGAACATAATAGAGTTGCAGATTTTGTGACTAGAAAACCAGTTTCTGAGTAATTATTATAAATTCTCCTCTGCAACTTAGAAACCTCCATTATCAACTCAAGAAAAACTGTCTTAAAGTAAATATAAGTATATATGATATCAAAGTCCAGGATAAACATATAAGTCCAGTAGTAGTACCACCAACTACTAATCTATTTCTCTAATTAATCCCATCAACCACTGCTACTTAACCCTAACAAGACATCACCAATACCAATAAACAAATCAACCATGATGAGGACAGAAAGTGACCAAATAGTTTCCACCAGTGCAGGTAGCAATGCTAGTTGGATCATCATATGCATAAGAATAAGCCTTTGGACATGCTTCCTTAAAAATCTTAGAATAGGCAGTTGGCTTGCAAGATTGAGGGCTCCCAAAGCTCCCAGTACAGCAATACCTGGGC
>CANYCX012961811.1:0-10852 GCA_948193385.1 Breynia disticha f. nivosa
TTATGATGGTATAATTATTTTGGCTGGTGTTTTAATGTTTAATTGTGAATTTAATGATTATGTGAATGAGGATTGAAATGTAGGAATGTTTGGTATTTGATTTGAATGTTTTGATTATGTGTTGTGTATTTGGTATGGAGTTGGCCGGAGAATAGGTAGGTACGCAAGGTAAAACCGAAGTACGCGGTGTCGGTCTGACTGCGCGTAGTTTGGGTTGAGTCCGCGTTTGTGTGCATAATATTACACGGGGTGGAGGCGAGTCCGCGTACTCAGACACCACAACGCGTAGTATGTGCCAGGCCGCATATTAACCTGTATCCTCTTTAAAAATTGATAAAATGTTGTTCTTGGGTATATAATTAAATGTGATTTTATAAATTCTAAGTTTATAACTTTATTCTATACCCTGAATACATTTATAATTTGAAATAAAATGATATGGGTATTATTATTTAATTTTGAATGAAGTCGACCATTTTGGTTATGTTACTTAGTGAGTTTATAACCCACGCAATTATTTGCCTGCAACGTTCGACAGGAAATTGAGAAGATTTTATTTGGTTAGATCGGTGCTACTGCTTGGAGTTCAGAGATCATAGAGAGAAGAATCGAGGTGTGCAGTGTACTTATTGGAATAGGGTTTGAGTTTGAATATATGTACATGACAAATGCATACATTCTGAAAATTGTATTTTGTTAGGTTATTTTTGAAAGAGGAATTAGTAGGATTTTTATTTCTTTAATAAGTTGGAAACCATTTTATTAATCTTTGTATATACATGTTTATAAAAGGGATATTTGACTTACATGTCCTTAAATTTTTACTTTTCATTGTTTTGTTGTTATTTTAATTTATTTAAAAATCAGAAACTTGATTTCCAAGTTTAATTATTATCTGTAGAAGGGAAGTTATACGCAGGTAATAGTTGAATTTGGAGGTCACATCGACCACGCGTACTTCGCTGTCCACTGCGTGTTCTCGACTAATTCCGAATTTTTCTGATTTTTATCTTTTTATTTTACGTCAACCTTACGTCAAATTTTCGTGTACCTTTATATACTGATGTTTTCACATTTATTTGGCTTTATTTTTAATATGAAAATTTTTCTGAGATGTTATATAACCAGAATGCAGCATTCCATTTTACTAATTTTCTGTAATTTTAAATTTTTTTAATTAAATTAAATTAAATGTTTCATTAAATTTGACTAACCTCTGATCAAATATTTCATTACTAGAATGTTTCTTATGCATTCCTCTTATCCCTATTTTAGGCTTTTCAACTCCTTTTATTCTAATTTCATAGTCTCTCTCTACTGTTTTATTTCTATTCCACCATTTTAGTTCATGTGGAAAGCACAATGAAAAACACTACAATCATTCGTATGTTTTGAAGGATGACCTTGATTGAGTTATCCAAAACCTTAAACTCTCAATCCGTCCATAATAGAAGCAATAATGGTTCGTTCCTCTAACTTGCTTCAAGGTTTGTTTATGATACATGATGATTTTTTAAGTTTTTTTTGGGTATTTTGATATTTCTACATTTTGGAGATTTTGAGTTGTTTAATTTGCATTAATGATTGGTTCTTTGTAACTAATAGTTGAATTTCCTTGAAATAATTAGGTTTGTAGGTATTGAAATTATATGATATAATGTATTCTTATTTGTTTGTACAAATCAATAAGTGAATATTGAATAAATTTGGGATGATCGAGAATTATTTTATTTGAGTTTGAAACAATAATGATATTGATTATTTGATGTTTGAGTGCCTGATTTTCCAGATGAATGAACCAGAATATGAAAAAAAGATTGATGAATACAACCAGAAGACACAGAAATCGAAATTTGAAGCTCCTTTGGATTCTGAAATTGAGCATATGCAAAAGGAATTAGAAGTAGAACTTGAGATGGAGTGTCTATATAACAAGGATTTGAGATAAGTTTATAATTGATATTGTGTTAAAGTTTTGATTGTGCATCAATAGTGCATAATTGATTTTGTTTAGCAAAGTTATCAATAAGATTGTAGAGTGAATGACATTGAAGAAAACTTAGTTTTGATCATCAGTAGTCAAGTCTTCAAATTTTGTAGCTCATTTTTTTGTTGCATTGGAAAGATTTTTTTTCATTTATGTCATAAATTTGGTCATTTTATTGTACCAACGCCATTTTGTGATGATATAAGTTGATGAAACCAATTGGGTGGGAAGTAGAGATATTACAGCTCTTTTGTTTTTTGGAATTAAGAATGGAAATTTCCATTTGGTAGAACCAGGCCAAATTATGTAGCAACTTATGGATAATTGTATGTAAATAATATCTATTATAGTTATAGAATGTCATTATATTATGTCTTAGAAAATCAGTAACAATGTACATTTTATGTTTTAAATTTTTTATCAATGAAAAAGATTTCGAACATTGAAAAATACTTTTGTTTTGTGCACTCTAACTTGTACAAATTGTCAAAAATATCTGCTAAAAATTCCATGTCTTTTTATGTTGGGTATTGTAGGTATGAGAAAGAACTTAATATATCCTATTTTTAATATGTCGAGTGGATATCTTGCTCGTGATTTGTTCATTCAGGCATTACAAAACATTTATTTAATATATGTTATGCATTGCAGTCTTGTCCTAACATTTAATTTTTTTTTTTAGGCTCAGAAGTTAAAACTTAATATTGAGGAATGAGTTCAATGACTGCAGACTCTAGGTCTCTATCGTATCTATTTTGCCCAAAAGCCTTTTTCAAGCAATGCTTGAGCTAGATCAAGTCTTTAAAGGGAAAGAAATCAACTTTGCACTTTATGCTGCTTTGCCAACACTTTCTCTCTACTAATTCTAATGTTAGGACTAGTATGGTTTAAAAACTAATGTCCTAGTGCTTCTTTTCAAACTTTTTTTCTCTTTTTCTTCATCATGTTAGTATGAGCACGGTTTAAGCGAGTGATGTCCTAGTGCTTTGTTTCTCTTTGTAGTTTCTTTCCTTTTATAATTTTGCATGTATGGTTTGTTAATGGTGTGAACTTGATAGATGTATTATTTTATTCCAAAAATTGCTAGCTTACGAAAGTAAGCCATTACCTTTCATTGAAATAATTTGACTGAACAAGACCTGAACTGACAGGAACCCATTAACCCAAATCACTGATGAGCCTACGATTTCACAATGTGTCTGTAGAACCCTTGAAACCAAAAACCCAAAATGAAAAATTAAAGAAGAAAAACATGCTTTGAAGACATCGATGGATGTTTCAATTTCGAAGCTGCAAATTTGTTTTGAGAGAATGAATTATCTAGCCAACATACTAAATATCACAGAGAAGATAATTTTGATAAAACTGGTGAAATCATTCTTCTATAAATATCTTTACGAGATTGTGTACGAATTTGCCTCATATAATTCACCAGGGGAAAAAAAACGAGCAGGTCCATATTTGCCTTATCTTCACAATAAACTATACTCACAAAGTCGTAGTGATGGAATGCAAACACCCACTCCCTAAGTGCAGGACTTCTGTTTTTGGAGAAACTTTGTTTATTTGAACTTTTGTGGCTTTAATAATGTGTGATATCACATAATTGATATATCGTCGTCATCTATTGTCTCAGCTTAAATTTATTAAAGTTTTAATAAAAAAAGACTTGCTAAAAAAGAAGTCAAGATGATAATTTATCCTCACAAGGACAAATTTATTACCAACGCTTATAAAAAAACTTACTGATCAGACAATTGATGGAGGCAGGCAAAATGGATGAAGACTTCCATTGCCAATACAATAAAAGAATATTCTAATTTATTTATGTTTGTAATTTTAACTTAATTTGATTAATTAATGTAAGTAATTATTTTAAAGACTATTAATAATTTTTATATTATCTATTCAGTATACAATTTTTTAACTCTTCAACTCCATAAAATAATTTTTAAAACTCTCCATTAAAATCATACGGTAAAATAATTATAAAAATTAATTAAAACAAATAAATTTTTAATTAATTAATTAATATTAAATATTGTAATTAATAAAAATCATAATAACTTTTATGTTCTCTATTTACTATCTATTTAGAATATTTGTATACACATAGATTGATAGAAAAACGTTTGAATTAGACTTAATATGTATTTCTTATGTGTTCAAGTTTATCAAATTCACAAATAAGTAATTTAATTTTGCCATCAACCCATAAACTAAAACATGAAATGAATCGGTGGCCATTCAAATTATGAAAGACAACATTTTTTTTCTAACTATGTTGTCATATAATTTCTTAATTTTTTTTAGTGAAGAAACATTATTTATTAAAAAAATTCTAGACAAGAAACATTAAAATCAATCGCAAATATTCAGAGTTATAATTTTCAAAATATGTTTAAAATTTTTTCACTACTTTAGTTATTTTTAGTCACGAATTTTCATAAATTTTATTCTATTAAACTTATTTTAAATTAAAAAAATGTTTTTCAATTATTGTATTAATTATTATAGTTTTAACCTTTCTAAAATATATTAACAAATTATATTATTAATTTTAATATATTTTAATGCATAAAAACATCTGCGAATTTGAAAGGTGAAATAGATATAATTGGCACAAGAGACAATGAAGAGTAATAAAGTCAATTTATAGAATTACCATTTTTAAAATACCATTTTTCCATATATACTATTTTAAGAAACAAATGTCAACAATGTCATCTATAGTGATTTTCTTTCCTATAGTGTCACATTATATATAGATCAAATCTGACAAAATTCTCCACAAAATCTTTTTAATTCAAAAACATTTCAAATTCAAAAACATAAAAACCTCTCAAAACACCTCCAGTTTCAAACAAAAAAAATTTATCGAAACACATTCATTAACAACAAACAATTTGTAAATTATCATCCAAACACATTCCAAAAATCTGAAAAACATATCGCTGTCAATTTTTTTACATTTTTTTCTATGATTTGTCACTTTGTTGTCAACTTGTAGTAAACAAATAAAAGTTGACAACAAGTTGACAAAATATTAACAAAAAATTTACAAAAAAACAAACAGTCAAGTCCTAATTTTCAAATCAGTAAAACGTACTGTCGTTAAATTGAATACACAAACAAAGTCGACCAAAAGTTGACAACAAATTGACTAATCGAATCGAACCTCACATTGATCAAAATTGTTCATCTAGCATGACAGAATTTTGATTTTTGCAGTATTTCACTTCGAGTCACTCTTGAACATGTTTAGTATGAAAAAAAAGCAAATTTCCTAATACAAATTTGCTAATGCAAATTGTTCATCTACTAGATGTTGTCAGTTAGCTGATTTCTTGAGCAGAAACACAACAACTTGGGTCCTCGATTGAACTCAAGAATTACAACAATTATGTTATTAGTCTATCTACATCAACATCTGGCGACATAGATCAAATTTTCCATTAGCAGCTTTCTGACTTTTGTTTTGTCAAGTTGTGTTCAAGAAAAATTTTGGATCTGGCAGTCATGCTCTTTTAGCCTTTGTTCCATACTATTTGATGGAAGTAATGGACCAGAAACAAAAATCTTGTTTCCCCTTGTTCCTCGATTGTACTGAAGTGTTTGATTAACAAGATAACACTGATATAATCATTAGTTGAAGAAAAGGGTTATGGTTTCAATATATTAATGCAAATTTAAAGTTACTACACTTTTTCCATCTCGAAAAGCAACCTTTTAACTTATCACTTTGTTGCCAATAAGCTTAGACTCCCTCGATACAAAAAATCTTGGCTATACTTATCAAGAAGTTGATATTCCATGGCTGCAATCTAAGCATACACCAAAAAACAAGTTCAAGCAAATGGATTAGAAGGTTTCAAGCACCATCGCAACAAAGCACACATAGACGTTAATTGACACAAGAAGAAGAAAGAGACAGGTTGAGAAAGAGAGGTGAGGGAGTGAGAAGAAGATATTAACTTGACGTAAGAAAATAGAAAAAAGAGGAGAGAGGGAAAATGTGGATAATGTGCCAAAAAGAGTCTAAATATAAACTATATATATGTATAGTCATGCAATAGGTCAAATCACTCATTGCAACCATGAGAAATACAGTTCTTATTTAATCTTAAGATGTGCTCCGTCGACCTCGCTCGCGAAAATCCTTCTAATCCTGCACATGTCACAATTAAACAACTAATGTGAGTAATTGATTACCCAGTATGTAACACCACAAAAAAAATTAGAATTAAATAATATAGAAAATAGGATTAAAATCAGAAAACAAAATGGAAGGGAAATGGCTAAATTGCAGAAACAACAAATGAGCACGAGTGTGGCATAATCGTTCCACGGGGCGTGCTAATCACTGCTAGAAATGGATGGCACGAGACAAAGGCACAAGCCTTGCTGGGATCCTACCAGAAATGCGAGCCACAACCTGAGACATGACCCTTGCCAATGGGCGTGCCCGACGTTAGTTCAAAATGCTAAAAACGTGAAACACATCCCTTATGAACAAACAGAGCAGAACACTACTAAACCCACTTAAAAAACACCCTAGAGGCTAGTGAGACTGTGCGGGGGGAGGGGGGGAGGAAATCAGAGTGTGCTCGCGAATCATAACCCAGAAACACTAAGGTAAGGTTCAAAGATTTTCTTTGTGGAATATTCTGAGTTAGGTTGTGGTAAATTTCTGAAATGGGTAGGAAATGATGAAATTGTGTGTTTAAATGATGTGGGTTAGGTAGGATAGAGTGAATGTGAACAATGTGGGTGATTTATGACGGTTTAAACAAGATAAATTACGACTAAGTGAGAATTAGGGTTTGTCCTTAAGAGAAAAATTAGGGGTTTGGGTAATTAAAGGTCTTAATTGACTAAACTAATATGTAAAATGAAATATTTGTGTATTTGTATGATAAATGTGTTTAGGAGGAGGAATTCGGGACCCGGATCAAATTTAAGCCCTGAGCCCAATTCTACGGAGTTCGAGGTAAGTGTAATTTACACTTACCATTGTAGGTTTTGTATCTTATGGTTAAGCATATACGATATTTGTGTATTTGTTTGAAATGGTAGTGGAATTCGAGTCGTTAAAACATACTTACATGAATTGGGTGTACGTTTGTTTGTCTTGTTTAGAATGGTGTTATATAAATGGACTTGGATGATCTTGATGCTTGAACGATTGGAGGAATGCGTTTATTTACTTGATAAGAATGGCATGATATTAATCATGAAGTTTGGTTGAGCATTGCATGTGGTTTAGTGAATTTAATGAGGCATGTAATGCATATGAATGTGTGAAGAGACTATATAAAATGTTTGATGATGATGGCTTGATATTGCATGAATATGCATGTGAATGATTTATATTTGGCCATGATGAATTGTATGGAAAATTCATTTGTTGCATTGAGCATCATTGTGTGACACGAGGTTGTGAGGATTTCAGTCGAGAGCTCGATGCCGAACTGGGTCTGAGGATATTCCAAGAGAGATCTTAATGTAGGGCTGGGCCTGAGGATCGTTCCGAGTGAGAGCTCGATGCTGGACTGGGTTCGAGGTACTTTTCCAAGCGGGAGCTCGAAGCTGGCTGGGCCGATGAGAATTTCGATAGAGATCTTAATGTCAGGCTAGGCCCGTGGAAAAACATAAAAGACCCAAGGGCATGCATCGTGTGCAATTTTTGCATTGCCATCTCATATCACACTCATTCTCATATGATATTGCATTTTGTATGATGAATATGAAAAAATATAGGCCATAAAAATGTGCATGTGTATTTCATGCTTGTGTGATGAATCTTGATGTGTGGTTGTGCTCTTTATGAACATGGAATGATAAAATAGTAAATGATGCATGAAAGGTGCTTAAGAATGCTTGTATGTGATTCTAGGGAAAATGAGAGATTGATGATTTGAGTTAATATTGAGGTCAAAGAAGTAGTCCAGCCATGTTTTGGCGTTTAGGAATGATAGGAAACAGTGTTAAAGGTTGAATGAATGATTTTTGCATGGAATGACTGGATTGGTTTATTATGTTATGTAAAACCGTAGGTCAGCACAGTGGGCGTGTCGTATGGAACGAACTCGTGTCCAGACCAATTTCTTGGGAAGGACCTCGTGCTTCATTTTTATCCAAAGTTACAGAAGGTTGGCACAATGTCCGTGCTGAACAGCACGAGCTCGTGCTAGACCCTTGAGTTTTTCCATGAATAGCACGACGGTCGTGCTCACCAGCAAGCTCATTCTCCTTGAAGATTTGGTGACTTGAATTAAGTGGAAATTAAAGAACAGATTGATTAGGGACTAAGTAGGGACTATTGCCTTATCGCATAATGTACGTAAAACACTAAAATAAACGAACTACTTATGTATTAGCTACCTTGGTAAGAGTGTTAAATGTGTTTACTGAGTAATTAAATTTATTCACATGTTTGTTGTTTGTGGTGATGTGTAGAGAGGTGATAGTGACTGCTAGACTCTTGATTTTTTGTGATCGACTAGTAGTGAGATACGGTATCTGAGGTCGTGGCTCCTAGTCTTTAAGACACATACACTTTTGGATTTTGTACATCAACATACATGATAGTATAGATATATGTTTTCATGCATTGTTTTAAACCATAGTCATTGCTTCCACATTATGACGATGATTTTGTATATAACTTATGATTGGTCAGGGTTTGAAATAAATGCATGATTATTCTTATTTATATTTCCAAATGGTTGGGCAATTACTTTAAAGAAAAAAAAATGGTTGCTGAATTTCTTACTTATTGATAATTATTTCAAAAACGACTTTTAATTTTTGGGCGCGACATAGTAATTGCAATTAAAACACTTACCAAAGTAGTTAATGCATAAGTACTTATTACTTAGTGTGTTTTAAGTATGTTATGAAGTAGGGCAATTATATCCGTTTAATCCATATCACATATGTTGTTTAATTATGCCAAGTTTCAATCCGAAATTTCCTAGTGAGCACGGGGCATGCCAACGAGGACAACCCCATGCTCATCACGACCATGAACAATTATCTGGCACGAACTCGTGCTGATCAGCACGAGCGTCGTGCCGACACTTTGGAATTGGGACAGTGTCCCAGCACAATCCACATGTCTCTTGGCACAAGGTCCTGCCAATAACCCTGTATGTCCAGTGGTCTGGCACGTTGGGCGTGTTACGAGGTCGTGCGTTATAACACGCCCACCGTGCCGACCCTCTGGAACTTGGATTTCCTATTATCACTTAACGTATACAATTCACCATACATGCAAACACTGCTTAATAGATCTCAACAACATTTTTAGACATTTCCAGCAACATAAACATAGTGTTCATTCCTTACGCACATTTCACAGGTCAGCATCCTAAACATCTATATTCATTTGTCCATTCATTCTACATTTATTGTAACGCCAAGAAATTTTGCAAAATTTCGTATTTAATTAAAATATTAAAATAATATACGAAGAAAATACAGGAAAATTTTTTGCAAATTATTTAAATAAATAATTAGGAGGAATTAATTGAGATTATGATGAGGGAGATTAAGAAAAATTTAGAAAGATTATGAATTTCAAAAATTTCGAAATTCAGAATTTATTTTGGGTCGAGATAAAATAGATTACGAAGCAAAGTAGACCCAAGACGTAAAATTAAACTTTCCTTTATCTTCCACTATCCCACTTCCCCGACAATACCCACCAAATCCCCCACTCCCTCCTCTCTTAATCATTTTATTCTACTTTCCTTTATCCCACTCACCACCTACCATCTCCATTATCTTTCTCCTCACCTCCACCACATATCTTCTTCCTCATTATTATTCTCCATAGAAAACACTTCCTCCACCAGCAAACTTCATGGATTTGGAGACAAGAGAGGTGCAGAAATTGATTTTGGGAGGATTTAATCAAGGTAAGTCTTTTCCTTTTTCTTAAATCCCGTCACTCCCCAATACCTTTGTTTCAAAACCTCGTAACTCCTTTGATTTAGCTTCGATTTGAGCAAATGATGACTCGTTGAAAAGATTAACATGTCTACTATCTAGTAGTGACAATATTTGTTGTTAAATCATGAATTAGGCACATGAAAATTAGAGGAAAAGAGGTTGCCCTGTAAATGATGAATTTGGGTTTTATGCAAATGGGAATTTCTTGCGTTTCGTAGCTTGGGTAAGCTTATGATTTAGGTGAAGTGGGAATATTGGGAAGATGATTTCTTGAGTAATACCATATGTGTGAGATTGAAGTTTGGTTAGATGAATTGGTAAAATTTGAAAGTGAGGATTATGATTTAGGTGAAGTGGGAATATTGGGAAGATGATTTCTATCTATATACACCTAAATAAACTTGATTATAGCATAAAAGGTGGAAGGTGTAATGAGAATTAAAGTGGTAGTTTGGTTAGAGGGTTAAAAAGAAAAGATTATGAAGAGGGTTACATAAAGAGGGAAAAGAGTTATTAAAACCAATGGACAATTATGAATATGTTATCATATATTGATTTGTAATTCTGTGAATGTAAGATTGATGTAAAATCATAATGTTAATATTAGGGAATTCGAGTCGCGGTAAGACCGGTTTGTAACCAAATCACTAGCTATTTTGGGGAGGTAAGTAACATAAGCACTTCTTCCCTATGCATATATAATCTAAAATGTGAAATGTTGTTGATTGATAATGAATGTGTTGAATAATGAATTGTTTTGTATAAATGACATTTTGAGATATTCTTGTGAGAAGTATGGTTATGTTTAGTCATATGATTTAATGAGGTTTATGTTTGATTTTAGTTTAATGGATTGATGAAAAGTTAGTTTGGAATTGGCTTGTGAATGGTTTGATAATTGAATGTATA
>CANYCX012962524.1:0-21078 GCA_948193385.1 Breynia disticha f. nivosa
GTTGGAAAGGCACGAACCCGGGAGTAATAAAGATTAACACGGATGGTGCATTCAGTAGAAGGACAGGTATGACGGCTGCTGGCGGTGTGTTAAGAGACGAGCATGGAGGTTGGGCAGGCGGTTTTATGATGAATTGTGGCTCTAGTAATGTAGAGAATGCTGAACTCTGGGGGGTGCTCAAAGGGCTTGACTTGGCTTGGCGAAACGGATGGAGAAGAGTTGTTGTTGAATGTGACAGCTATAAAGTAGTGGATTACATCAACGGGATAGATCATCAGTATCATTCACATGAGCATTTGGTTCGGTTGATCCAAGAATACTTACGACGACCATGAGAAGCTGTCATAGCTAAAGTATGGAGAGAAGGAAATTGCGTGGCGGACGCCTTAGCGAAGAAGGCTCTTTCGTTGCCGATGGGGGTTCGTTATCTTAACAATGCCCCACTGGAGTTAATACAGCTATTGGAGTTTGACAGTAATGGGGGAACTCATCCCCGCCTGATGTTGCAATAATCGGCCTTTGGCCACATCGCTATAAAAAAAAAACTCTTTTTACCAAACCAACCTATGTACTGAAACAGACCACAAATGCCCCTAAACTTCTCACCTATAAAATAGGACCTGCAACTACTCTAAATACTACACACTCAACTTCACCAAACACTACCCGAACAAATACCCATACAGACCGGAGGAGAACCACAAATAGAGATTTTGATGAGAAGAGGGATAAGGGCCTTTGTTTCTGGTGTGATGAGAAATATGCACCAGGTCATGTGTGTCGAAGGAAACAGATGTATGTGGTGCAAATTCAAGCAGAAATAGGGGAGGAAAGAGAAGAGGATGCGTCATAGGAGGAGGGAGGGAATGAAGAACTTATGCAGATTCCCTTGACTCTCAATATCTTACAAAGTCAAACAGGTGAAGGGGTCATGACTTTGTAGGGGTGCCATAAAGGGAAGTCATTATGGATTTTAGTGGATGCTGGGAGCTCTCATAATTTCTTAAGTGAGAGGGCGGGTAGGAAGGTGACTAGTAAAGGAGAAAGAGTCTAAGGGGTATCAGTGAGAGTGGCCAATG
Organism: Breynia disticha f. nivosa; assembly: GCA_948193385.1. NCBI lineage: Eukaryota > Viridiplantae > Streptophyta > Magnoliopsida > Malpighiales > Phyllanthaceae > Breynia > Breynia disticha. The sequence continues at coordinate 1,080 of CANYCX012962524.1, forward strand.
GGCAAGAGTTGAAGGGAAATATTTGTTTTCCTAATTTTTGCTGGCAAATGCAGGGCTATGTGTTCACAACGAAAGTTTTTGTCCTACCCATAAACCAATATGATCTGGTTCTTGGGGTGAGCTGGTTATCGAATTTAGGAAACATTATTTGGAACTTTGATAAGTTACAAATGAAGTTTCAGTATGAAGGGCAGTGGTTGGAGTTACAAGGGGGACCAGAAAGAATGAGGAGAGTAGGCAAGAGGCAATTAGAAGCCATACCACAAGAAGAAAAGTTGAGTTTATGTGTAATTCAAATGGCTAGTTCCAATGATAAAGAGCAAGAGCTTAATTTATTGGAGCAGGGAAGCCTTGATAAGGTTTTAAGTGAATTTGCTTATGTTTTTAAAGAACCTAGTGATTCACCACCTCATCAAAGTTGTGATCATAGAATCGAGTTGAAGGAAGGTACTGACCTTATTAGCTGTCGACCTTACAGATATACTACAGTGCAAAAAGATGCCATTGAAGAGTTAATCTAAGAGATGTTAAAGTCTGGAGTTATTAGGAACAACAAGAGTCCCTATGCCAGTCCAGTAGTGCTAGTGAAGAAGACGAATTCCACTTGAAGGCTATATGTGGATTACCGAGCTTTGAACCAAGCTACCATAAAAAAAATTCCCATTCCTGTTATTGAAGAGTTGTTGGAAGAGCTGGGTGGTTATACTGTTTTCTTTAAAATTGATTTGTGTTTAGGCTACTGGCATATTAGAATGGCAGAAGAATATGTGCTGAAAACAGCCTTCAAAACTCATTTAGGCCATTATGAGTTTTTAGTGATGCCTTTTGGCCTCTCCAATGCTCCTTCCACTTTTCAGGGTCTTATGAATCTGATTTTCCATCCATTCTTATGCAGGTTCATACTGGTGTTCTTTGACGACATTTTGATTTATAGCAGGAATATGGCAGATCACTTGCATCATCTTGCTACTGCTTTGGGAGTGTTGAGAGCTAATTCCCTTTTTGCTAAGCATAGCAAGTGTTTCTTTGGGCATTCCAGTATTGAGTAATTGGGGCATGTAATTTCATCAAAGGGAGTGAGTACTGACCCACAGAAGGTCATGGCAGTTGCTGAATGGCCAGGGCCAACTACCTTTAAACAGCTATGAGATTTCTTGGGCTTCATAAGTTATTACAGGCGCTTTGTGCAGCATTACAGAAAGATTGCTAGACGCCTCACTGACTTGTTGCGAAAAGATGCTTTCAAGTGGTCTTAAGAAGCTGAGTTGGGGTTCAAAAGGCTCAAAGATGCTATGATACAGGCTCCTGTATTGGCTCTTCCAAATTTTTCAAAGGAATTTATTATGGAAACAGATGCTTCTGGGGCTGGAATTGGGGCGGTGTTGATGCAAGGAGGCCACCCTTTAGCCTATATTAGCAAAGCACTGACACCAAAGTTTCTGGCTCTTTCAACATATGAGAAAGAGATGTTAGCAATTTTGATGGCTCTAAAGAAATGGGAAGCATATCTGACTAATAGGCATTTTGTGATAAAAATCGATCATCAGAGTCTAAAATATTTGTTAGACTAGCATGTTACAACACCTACTCAACAAGCTTGGGTAGCCAAGTTAATGTAATTTGATTACGAGATACGATATAAGCAAGGCAAGGAGAATATCGTGACTGATGCTTTATCTTGCATTCCAAGACACCAATTTTTTGCTATGATGGTCACCACTTTGAATGCAGCTATGATTGATTCTATTCGTACTTCTTGGCAACAGAATGCTAAATTGCAAAAGATAATCCATGCAAAACAGCAGGATCCGAATGCTTATCCCAAGTACTCTTGGAAGGATAATGAACTTGTCGCAAGTGAAGATTGGTGATTGAATTCAATAAGGAGTTATGGGCAACATTATTGAAGTTATATCATGATTCTGCGACAAGAGGTCATTCTGGAGTTCATGTGACCACAAAGAGGTTGGTTTCAATGGTATATTGGAGGGGGACTAAGAAGGTTTGTCAAGGAATACATTAGGAATTGCCTTATTTGTTCCAAATGTAAACCTGAAAACACCAAACCAGCTGGACTTTTACAGCCCCCTCAGGTTATGGAGGGAATATTTGCAGATATGTCGATGGATTTCATCGAGGGTTACCTTGCAGCAATGGGAAATATGCCATTTTTGTGGTGGTAGATAGGTTGACAAAATACAGTCATTTTATGATGCTGCCACACACTTATAAACCAAAATTGGTGGCACAACTCTTTTTGGAGAATGTTTATAAGTCACGTGTCATACCTCAGAGGATTGTTTGTGACTGAGATCTGATTTTCACTAGTCGATTTTGGCAAGAGTTTTTTAAGTTGTAGAGGGTACAGTTGTGCTTATCTACTGCCTATCATCCACAGTCAGATGGTCAGACTAAAGTGGTTAATAGGTGCATGGAAATGTATCTCAGGTGTATGGTGGGAGACAATATGCAACAATGGACTCATTGGCTTGCTCTGGTACAACACGTCCTTCCATTCCACCATTGGAAAGACACCATTTGAAGCATTATATGGCTAACCCCTCCTTTGCATATTCCTTATGTTCCTAGATACTCTAGAGTTGAAGCTGTGAAAAGAGAATCGATGGTGAGGGAGAATCAGATCAAAGATTTGAAGATGAAGTTGTTGCTAGCGCAGAGAATGCGAAATCAGGCAGACAAACACAGAAAGGAACGTCACTTAGGTAGCAATCTGTTCATGTTGGATCTCCTAAGTTACAGCCGAATTTCTATGGTCCTTTTGTGATTTCTGAGAAAATTGGCCCAGTGGCTTATAGACTTCAACTTCCTCCTGATGCACAAATTCATAATGTGTTTCATGTCTCCTTGCTGAAACCAGTGCACGCTCAAGTAGAGGTTTGCATTCATGCTGCTGTCATTTACTGGCCACAAACAATTTTGGATAGAAGGATGGTGAAGAAGGGGTCCAAGGCAGCAACTCAGGTTCTTGTTCACTGGAAAAATGGGTCACCTGCTGATGCCACTTGGGAGTATTTAGATGAACTAAAACTCAGGTTTCCCACTTTCTTCCTTGAGGATAAGAAGCAGCTTTAAGAAGCTGGGAATGATACGGTTGAAGGATAGAGCCTTTTTATAAAGAAGGAACGACTGGTCGTACAAAAGAGTTGTTTTAGCCGTTAGAGAGGAGCGTTAGATTGCTGACGTCAGATACCATTTTAATTTTCTGTTATGTTACTGCTGCTGTTTTTCTTATTTCTTCCGTTAGAGGAGTTTATTATTTCTGTAACAACTCCACACACATTTCATTTCATTTTCTGTTTTTGGATTTTTAAGAGAGGCAAGTATATTTAGAGCGTATTCTCACACACACAAGTATGTTGGCTGGTGTGTTGTAATGTGTGGTGTATCATCAGTTCTCTGTGGATGATTTTGTTATCAATACAAGCTGCCTTCTCCTATCTTCTTTTCTTTCGTATTTTCTCATTTTTAACTTGCATCATAATGTCGATGTCGTGCAATGAAAGAGGAGGATTGTTGTTGTTTCTGATGGCGGTAGAAGGTTTGGACGGTGGTTGGTGAGGATTGAAATGTACACAGTATAGGGTTTTGGTGTTTTGCGACAAAAAAGAGATGGGTGGGGTGGAGGTGTTCTTGTTTTCAATTTAGGGTTCTTTAATTTTATGCTTTGTTTGTATGGATGGAATTGAGTGGAAAGAAAAAGAATTTTAAATAATGAAAAAGAATTAAAAAGAAAAAAAAAAGAAATGATATTTTTTTATGCATGTTTAACAGTTTCATTTTTCTTCCTTTCTTACCAAATGAATGGAAAATATTTGAGAGGAAAAATATAAAATAAAGAAAATAATTTCCTTTCTTTTCTCGTTTCATTAAATTTTTTTTTGTTACCTATCCAAACAATAAATGAGAAAATTCAGTTTCTCTTCTTCTTGATGGGGTTCAAAACTGCCTTTTCTCAAATCAATTCAATTGGAACTCGGCAAACACAATATAGATTATAGCAGAGTTTAATTTTCATTTATTTCTGTCTCCATTAATCCAACATTTAATGAAAGATTCATGAAAGGTGGGATACAATGTTTGAAAACCCACAAAAGCCAATACATCACGCTTCTCAATCAATCATCTGACAAAGCATACTCTGGAATCACTGCAATAGAGGTTGGAAGACAAGAAATGATGAAGCATTATACATTCTTGCAGAATTAATAAAAAATAACATGGAGAGAGGGTGTAGCTTTAGCTGCACAAATTGGTTCCTTTAGTCCCAAAGCTAGCAAGTGATGAACATAATCTGCCAGACACTGCCACTCATATATGCAACACACATAGCTACAAGTTTAACAATCAGTTGCCTCGTATTACTTGCCAGACAAACTAGTCTGAACCTTGCGTAGGTGTAATTTCTTCAACTTTTAATTCGGCACATCCATAAAATAAAAACGAATAGAACTACCAGCCATACTAACTAATAAAGAAATGCATTTGTGTTAATTGAACTTGTATCTATGCGTCATACTGCATGAAGAATCAATATATACAAGTAAAAATCCGACAAAGCTATCTATGTTTTAAAACCCACAGATCAAACTATTTATGTGTAACGAAAACAAGTTGATAATTACTTATTTTTCTTCTTTCCAGCAAGAATTGGTTGAATATGCAAATGTCTGTTGAATGCTTCATTGAAAAGGAAACGAGTCTGGAAGGCTGATATGATAGGGAGCCACGCCAAAACAGCAACTGGTGCGAACAAAACAACTCCCATTCCATAATCATATGCCTTGGCAAGAACTCCAGCAAAATCCCATAAACCAGTCTCTTCTATCTTTGGTCTGACAGCTTGGGCGATCTATACATACAAGTTTATTGGAAAATGTAATTACAATGAAAAAGAACCATGAAATTATAGGAATAACAGTTTCAACTAAGCTTCCTTCTTACCAGGATCAACCCCCATCCAGTGGGTAAAAATGCCAGGCAGCACACAATCAAGTCCTTTAACGACAAGTCGCAGATGATAGAAAGAGTAACTATTATTGACAGAACTGCGATGAAGAGAAATGCTTTGAAAAACCTGAATACTAGATGGAGGTTTGCGCTGAACTGATGCCTTCCCATGTTTACAGCCTACGCATGACGAGCAATATTAGAAACTCAAAAAAAATAGACCTGGACTTGTCTCAGACATTAAGCTCAGAAGTAAAACGTACTACTCTCATGCACGAGGAATACATATTCGTGCATGTCAACCCAAGGATGATAAACAAGAAAAACAACATAAAAGGACAATCTATACGATTATACCAAAACAATATTGCATGGAAGGTTGTACATTATGAGCACTTGTCAGGACTCGATATGCACTAAAATTTCAGATAATAACATTATCAATTAGCTTTAGTAGTACAGAATAAAAGCTTCTGCTTTCATATGCTTTAAAAAAAAATTATTTTATAGACCTAATTCTATGAAAGACAGACACACAAAACAGATATATGTATGCAAACAGAGACAGGAATTAGTTACCTTAACCAATAGGAAAATTGCAAGAATCACTGCCCATGAAAGAACATAAACAAGAAAGTTTCTGCTTTGTTGGGAGATGTCAAGATGATATACCAGACCATACTGGTACATGAAAAATCGAACAGAAAGCAATATTTCAATCAATCGAGCTCCTAAGCCTGAACTACGAAGATGAGCTTGCTCATCATTCCACCATGATTGCCAACTTTTATCCTGTTGAATACCTATGCCTCCTTGCTGTCTAATCCACTTGTTCCAGTCTTTCCAGTCATCAACTACTTTGTCCCAATTGAATCCAGAAGGATTAAACAGAAACGGTGCAAACAACCAGGTGATGGTTAAAAACCATATGGAATATGTGATCAACACATATGCCATGCTGCTTTGGTAGGAATGTCGGAACAAATCATAAACAACTAAAAGGAGTGCTAATTCAAATCCTTTGACAAAATGACTCCGTGAATATAATCTGTAATTTTCAGTGAAGCTGGCATGAAATACCACAACCTTACGGCCAGTTGGTCTGTACTTCGCGCCACCATGCAAAATTGTTCGACCATAATAATGAATTTTTGTTCCAAGCGAGAAAGTGAAGAAAACAGAAGCTAGCTGCAATTGCATGAGGACAAAATCCTTAATAGCTTGGAGAAATCCCTTTTCAAGTCCAATCTCCATCACCATTGGCAAACCAGTTAGAAGACCAAGCTGAATAAATGATTGGGAGGCAAGAGCTGTTTCAAGGGATTGAATATTATGCACTCTAGCCTCAATGAGGAGTGCCTTCTGCAATCCACTTAGCACAAGGTACAGCTGTCCATAGAGAAATATGTATACTCCAATTACTGAGATCTGTAAAGAAAACATATTCATGAGTTGGGAAAAATAAATTAAATATGCATGTTTTTGTCCGATTTGATTATCAATTACAAATGAGTGGTAAGGGCTCAGACTCAGGACTCTGTTTAATTGAGATGCCAACCTATCACCAGGCCTTTTTAGATGCATGTGTATGCTAAGCAACCAAGCATAGACATATATCAAAGTAATAAACACATAATCCATGCCTAGAGAAGTTTTGTAAATTAATGTATGATAAGAAAATACTGTTGTGTGCAAAATATTACCAAGCTACTGAAGTAAAAGCCAATGGTTGTGAAGTAGCATGACAACATGCGGAAAAAATCAAACATGCGACCAAGTCGGCTTATGTCACGGCTTAGTGTTTGCTCACTGTTCCCATTAGCTACTTTTGCTTCAAATTTTGATATCTGATTCAGGCCGACATCACGTCCTTTGCCAACTTGCAGATACTCATGGTAAGAAATGCATCCACGCCGCAAGATAGAATTAAACCCTGGATCATATTAGTTCTATATTGTCAAAAAAAAAGAGCTACGTTACTGGAATACAACTCTCAAGAAAATGATCCTTACCAGCAAATACATCCTCACTCAAGTTTATTGTCTTTGATGCTTTGCTTATGCCACCTCTTGTGATGTGAAATATCCTATCAAATACATCAGGATGCCCATAGTGAAATCTGACCCTGTCCATAAATAAGAAAATGTAGACTTGAGAACATGAACAAAGGAATATCAGTTATATGCTTCACAATTTGACAAATAATAAGAAAATGAGCTTGAAATTTGCCTATTAAAATTGACAAGGGATGTTTAACTGTCAGTCTCTCTTTCACAAAGAGTGACATTTCCTTTTTCTGACGACACATGATATATTGTCTAGCATTTAGTAACAAATGTTCTGGAAATTAAATATCTGATACCTTAGAGGATTGGCTAGAAGCCTTTGACCAATGGTGACGAAACTTGTCTCTTGATATGACATGAACCAAGCAAGAGAAGAAACACTGCAAGTTGAGAGTTATTATATAATTTTGGACTTGTGAATAAAGAACATTCTACTAGGATAAGATGATCTAACCTTCCAGTAAATATATGTTCCCTCAAACCTAGTATTGTTGGAGGTCGTCTTCCTTGCTGCCGAAGAAACTCCTGTAGAAGATTCCTCATTTTAAATGCCTCTTCCAAGTAATTATCCTGTTAAAAAAGGAGTAAGCTCATAAAATTATCAAAGAAAATGTTTTAGGTTATATGGAAAAGGTTGTACCTGATTCATATCAATCGTTTGGAGAGCCTCACCCCGTGTAAAAATTATAGAATGATTTTGATTTTCAGGTTTCCCTTCTCCAATATTTGGTGGACCAGGAAGCTTTATGCGGAAAATTTCCTACAGGCAACAATTTATCAACAAAAAGGTGATAATCATTTACTCTGTGAAGATAGGATCATTCAAGAGTTAAAATGCAACATATAACGTAACAGAACATTCGGTACTCCACAACCAAAAATGATTTTCTACGGAGAAGGTTTTTATGGTTCAAGAATCTCATCTCATGTAACTCTCTAATGTGTTGACCAGTCTGTCATTCCCGATTATTATCCATATTCCTACGCCTTCCAAACTCTTTTCCTTCTTTTTTCTTCTCTTCCAAAAGTTTCTATGCACAATTAAACTAAAAAAGAACTTTGAATTTCTAATCAAAGCAAGCATTGTGTTGCAGTTTGGCATGCTTAAGTGCGAATATTATATGATTCAAAGTTCTGAGCAGTGCAGAATATACCCATACCTGATCAAAATTATTAACAGCTTTCATCAATACGGAGTAATAAACCTTTGGATGTTTATTATTTACTATTGCTTCCTCTTCATCAACACGAGGTTTATTATTTATTATTACTTCCTCTTCCTCAACATAAGCAACACGGACCGATGGATACCTTCATTCAACAATTGCACAGCTATGGTTACATGGGGTTTCTACTAGAACACAGATTCTAATAATATCAATAGGAATACCTTATCATCAAATCAAGAATGTCTTTTGCATAGGGATCCCCAGAAGACTTTTGTGCTCCATATATTTGACAAGAAACAACAAAAGTGAATTTCATGTCAACAAGTGCATCCAATTGAGCAAACAATGTGCGATTATTTCTTTCAGCGGTATCATAACCTTCCAGAATATCTGTGTTATAGTACAAATGAAGCAAAAACAATTTAAAATTTAAGAGCAAACATCCTCAATAACCCAATCAGTAAAATCTGCATTGTTCTGCTAACTGAAACAGGGACAGCAGTCAAGTGAACTTGTCCACCACTAATGTTAACCGAACATACCTTCATCATCAGCCAAATCCAAAAATGCTTGAATTCTTAACGCTTCTCTGTAATACATCATTCCTCTAACTGTCAAAGGAAAAGCAGGCATAGAATTAGAAAAGGCCATGCATCGAGTATATTAAAATATTTAAGACCTGTTTGCACAATTGGGATCAAAGTCACCTGTCCTAAGCAATGTCTGACCCCGAAAAGAAGCCCACTTTCTCAGCTCTTCATTCTTGATTTCATCATCTATATCATCAATGCTCTCCCAACCCATACGCTCCAAAAAGTTTTTCCAATCATCTAAAATACCCAAGGAATTAGTGCACATTTATAACATAGATTAAGCATGACCAGAAATTTATAATCGAAAAATAGTTTATTTATGTTTCACCTGGAAATATTTTTTGCATATAAAGTAATATGGGAACATCTTCTTTGCCTGAATTCAGCTCCTTCATCGAATAGTTAATGTCTTCCATATAATGTGGAGTCATGACACTATATATGAAAAAAATCGATTAGCAAATATTCTGACAATTTGTGCTGCTGCTTCTTAAAAGGAATTATCTCTTAGAATAGGCAAACTGAAGAACCAATACTAAATTAAAAATTATCGAACAATTAAATGTTTTTCTAGGGGTAAATGTTAAAGTCAGCACTTCCAGAAAAAGCATTACAGTGAATTCAATGAAGGCAGAAGATAATGTTTTTGGTACCATTGTATCTTACTACATTTTACAGTAAAACTTGGATAAAAATATGACCAAAGCACAGTGTCAAAAAAAAGGATTAAAAAAGAAGTTATCCAAAGTTCAACATAAAATTTCAAGAGCATACTGAGGCAAGGTTGTCACTATTTTCCACTTCAAGAGACATTTCTCATGTACCATGTCAGTAGCATATGTTAAATTTGCATAATTAGTATTGATAATATTACATGATTAGGATCAGTGGGAGTATTTTTGAGTAATATGAGGTGGCAAGTTAATTACTGCATTAGGATTTTGGTCTCTATGAATAAGGACATTGAAATAAAAGATGACAGGGAATCACTTAGTCATTTGGTTTTAATTCAATGAGCTTGGTAGAGTGGATAGCCTCTCTAATGCTTTCTGGGGAAGAGTAATAACCCTCCCGAATTGCTACTGTTTGGCTAGTAGTTTCCTGTTATATTTAATTTCTTTGTTTACTTTTTTTGTTCGTCAATCCTATTATGAATAAAACAGATGTTATCTCATACTTTCTGCATTTATTTTACTTAGATATGTTCTGGTTTCTTATCAGCATATCATTAATGACAGGAAACCCAATGCATCAACCAAACAACAGTTGATTAAACCAGAGTAGAATAGGAACTTTTATATTTGTCATGGCATGCTATAACCAGGCAAAGAGCTTTAAACCTGAACGATAGCATGTTCCGTACTTTAGGAGCCATTGGCATATCAGCAAAAAGTGAAGACGCAAAAAATGAAATACGTCTTCTAGCCTCTAAGTTTGCAGGTACATCCATTGCCTTATCTTTCACTTCCAGCAACAAAAGAAAACGGCTAATCTGGCATCCAAAAACAAACCTTAGTTCTCCAGAAGAATTTTTAAATCAACCAGCTAACTGACCTCATAATTTGATAAGGACTAAGGAGAAGAGAAATAAAAGAAAAAAAAAAGAGAGGAAAAGCAAGAGGAATTAGAATGAATACAAAATACCACCTGTTCATTAAGTGAGCCCCTTTCTGGTAAAGGAAAATGTATGGAGTCCTTGTCATCAGCATGTTCAAATAATTGGCGTTCAATTTTTCTAGAAAAGTACGTGACATTCTCTTCCGTTTGTTGAGAAGAAGAAAGCAACTTCAGTATTCTGTGAAAAATTTAAATATTAGTAAAAATTATTTATAATGCCACCACAGTGAGAGTACGGGGAAAACCAACCTTGAAGGATCTCTCATCATGTCATTTGTTACAAGTTCAAACATATCTTGCAGAACTTTCACGACGTTATCATGATGGTCCTCATTTCCTTCAACCTAAAATGATGTCAGTCTAAGTGATCATTTAGGGATCAATTACACAGTGTAGCTTACAGAAGTTCAGCTTTCAATGATATATTTACCAGAAATTCAAGCAACTGAATACATTTATCTCGTAGAGCTGGGAGTTCAGCCATCTTAAAGTCTTCTAGAAAAGTTGATTTTTGAATATTTTCTTCAATTTCGTTAAATAATTTGGATATGACCCTGAAATGCAACATAGGAGAGCACAACACAAAAAAAAATTAAAGGTATCAATACTGGTTTGCTTGTGGATATTGAAAATGGTGAATCACTACGTGTGTGCTATTCAAAATCCATCAGTTGCCAAAACTCAAAGTAGACTTTCAACAGTCTCATAGTATGATAGGAGAAAAAGAAAAAGAAAAAATTGCAAGCTTCTTCTCTACCTTTTCTCTAATTCACCCACAATAAGAATCTCAAGAACATATTTGATAGAAGTATAGCACTCCTCCACAGCATAATACATGTATTTGTCTTTTCTAATCTTTTTGAAAAGAATCTCATCCTTGCCCATATAATCTCTGGCAATGCTCAGTGCAACTGAAAGCTAACAAGAAAAAGGGAGATTTTTTGCAAATGTACACACGCAAATGGAAAATCTGCATAAATATGAAGGATGAAAAATCAACCTTATTTGCTAGGAGGAAAACAGGCCAGTGAATCTTGCCAGAAAATAACTCTGAAGACAATGGCATTTTCATCAAATCTAACTCCCTGCTGACAGAAATATTAGTACAAAGAGTTGTACGTATATCTGTTTCTTACTAAATCTCTCGTACCTGTTGCTTATCAAATCTTCTTGTCTGAAAGAATTAATTATCTGGTTCCATACAAGCACAAACTTGGCATCACCATTACGCCCACTTTCAGATACCTGAAAATTTCCTTTTTTAACGTTTCCTGGGCAAAAGGGATACATGAAAGAGAACAATTACTGTAAACTTGGAAAACCTCAGACCTTTAGAAGCCTTGTCTGAAAGAAACTTCTTTTCCGCTTTTCATCTTTTGGTTTTGGAGGGACCAGAGAAACGTTGAATGCACCAGGCAGTGTGTCAAATCTACTTCGCAGCATTCCAAGTGTTCGAATCTGTGTATACAAAGAGCAGTAAGATCACCGTCAAGTTGTTGAAGCAAGAAAAATAAGAGCTTACCTCACCAAGATGATGCAGAATGCCATATATTCCGCCAAATATTGTACAGAAAACTGAATACCAAATCTGTGTGTCCATGAAATAAACCTAGGACAAAAACAGAATCAATAAAACAAAAGAATAATCGCAAGAAAATTTTTTCACTGATATTATTTCAAGCTTAACCATTATCGAGAAAAATATCCAGAATTAAATATAAAAAAAAAAGAATCATCAACATAAATTTTAAATACTCAACAATTGCAATGAGATATGTGATTACCTTGCTTAATTTGCAACCACAACAGCTTTTGCCATTCGAGAAATCAAGCATGTGATGTGATTTGTTCTTAGATATCAGAATTCAATTATATTTCGGCAAGTGAAGAGCTCAAAAGTTCTCAAAGGTTTATCTAAAATTTCTTATACATGTATACACTACCCTATCACATTATATTTGACAAACCTCTTTATTTTCAATTCAATTAGATGTTAATGTAAAAGAACCATAACAGTAGAATCCTATTCTTGATAAATTAACCCCAAAATAGTATATCTAAATTATAAGAAAGACTATAGACGCAAGTGCAACAATGTGTCAGAAAGAAACTCGGTGAAAAATTAATATATGTAATTATACAATTCAAAACAGAAACTTACAACTATTACAGGAGCCCAAATAGCTATAATTGCACCGGCATTACTCTTGACTGCAACAATAAAATGATCTCAAGTCATTTCAAAGAAGGAATTGAGTTATTAAAATAAATCCAATACAAAAAGGGAGGCGACCTTTTGGGAAGAGCTCATGCCAGTCGTAATTTTGAATGCCAATTTTTAGAATTAATCTTGTTGGGGCAATGAGTGGCCTGATCTGCACTTCCCATTGGCAGTAATAACAAATTAGTTGGGCATAGGGATTGTCATGAAATCATAATAAAATTGGAAGAACAGATCAAAAAATGTTGCAACAATTTTCACTTATTTCTTCATATATTTAACCATCACAGAACAATAGTTTCTTCATACGGTGGCTATTACAACCATAAGTTTTATTACTAACGGCTTTTTCTCCATAAATATAAGTATCACGAAGCAAGAGCTTCCAGCATTTCTTATTTTGTATTGTGATCTATTCAACTGATGTACCTCTAATAATTACAAACAATACAAGGACTATAAAAATGATAACATTGACGGTAGATATTCATGACTTGGAGCATCTAAGATCCCTAAATGTAGACAAGTTAATTAGCAAAATTATTGCATTATAACTCACCTCAAAATAATAGCTGAATAGAAACTTGCTAACTAGTACAAGCACCCAAAACAATGTATACCTAAATGGTAAGCAAGGCATTTAAGACAATTAGTCATTAATGAAAATAATTCAACAAGTATATTCTTAACAAGAGAACTCACATACTTGAAAACGGAAAGTTGTGTTTCTTGCATCCCACGTCCAACATATATTCTTGGCTACATGATGAAACAGTTGGAGTGAAAAATGAGCTTAATCATTAATATATAACACAAACAGTAGACAGACATAACAATCACATAAAAGTAACTAATGACAAGATAGCCCGTGCATAACAATGTAATTAGGAATAATAATCAAAGCATAAGCCATAAGGTGTGGTGTATCTACAAGCATTGTATGTATGCATGCCTGAAGAGGCTAAACTGAAGATCAAGGTAAAGTACCTAGCTAAATAACCATATTGCTGAACATTATGCTGCATTAATGATGATATCATGCTCACATACAAGAGAAGAAAAAAAAAAAGGTTCACCATGACTTTTGGGTTTTTCAACTTGTAGTTTTAAGTTGCGTTCATTTAGTAAAGTGCACGTCTCCTAACTAAAACTATTATTAGACTCAGTTAACCTTGCTAGTGCTATATTTATGTAAGTTATGAGGACAAGGAAATCACAGTCGTGTGTCTTAACTAAAATGATCCTATGTCATACCTGAGTCCACCAAGTCAGTACTTTGAGAATCTGATTATCCGAAATCTCAATGTATTTGCTAATAACAGGAACAAAAAAAAAAACCATCTCCACCGCATTAATCATCATGTAAAATGCAACTGCAACTATATAGGAGGAAACACACAATTGCCAGCTTCCATTGGTCAAATAACAATTATATTTCCTTCTTGATTTAGCATAGAGTACAGGAAGAATAATTGTCCATATGATAGCAATGACCAGCTTCAGCACTTGCTTCCGTTTTACAGATATGTCCATTGTGACTCTGGCTTTCCAGGTGAATGCAATGTCAAGAAGTGCTGCAATCAACAAATTATTCCGAGTAGCAGTTACTCTGTTTGATATGTACATCGTTCCATATGCACAAAAGATACTTGAATAGAGGCACAAAGTGAACTATTGACAGAAGTAATTAATGACACTTCAACATGGAAAGTGCAGCCTAAATAGAAAATATAAGATCTATCTTCAGAAAAAGAAAAAAAAAATAATTTGCAGGATAATAGCGATCTAGAGATCTAGTCCAGAGAGAGACAAATAAAGCATGCAAAATTTATAATTCAATTGAAGTAGACATTCACTTCAGTATATTGCAAGTTCATCTAACACAAAAAAACTTTATTTATTTAAAAATCTTTGAATGGCTGTTCAATTTTAGAAGACTCGAATATCTTGGAGGTAGAGAACATGCAATGTTGCCACTTTTTTGACACGAATCCAATCTCAGAGAAGATAAATTTATTATTAATTCCAAAAAAAAACATATAATGAGCTGAGCAAGTATTTTAGAAAATCCTTTGCCTCCACCAAGAGCTACACCTGCACTATGACTAGAATATAAAGGACCTCAAAACTAGATTAAAGTCCAAAGACTCTATAAACTCCATACATCTTTCCAAAAAGATCAAAAGAATGAAATCATGTTCCAAATGAAGTTCTAAACAAACCACTTCCATCAACAACAAATAATGAAATATACTATGTATGTGATTATGAGTGACATGCATTTTGGAGTTTTATGGGCACCAGAGAAAGATTATTAACACTCTACAGGAATAATATGCAACACCTTATAGATGTGATAGTTCTACAATTTAAAGATATTAAGAATAGACTTGAATGAAAAAATTAGCTGTAGCGAAAAATCGCCCAAAGTACCTTGCATGAAATTAAGAATTGCAGATGTAATGAAAATACTCATTACATCCTCAAATATTTCTGCATCAAGCATTTCAAGAGGAGATCCCATATCATGGCATGCCATAATTATCATCGCCTAGAAACAACAATCAGCTACCATAAAGTTCAACAAATTATCATGGCAATAAATATAACAAGTGTAATCGGTGCTTTTCACCATACCTGAAGAGACAAAATGAAAAAACTCCACATCCTATCAAAACTCCTAAATATCTGCGAAAATGAACGAATCTCAACGAAGTTTGTCTTTCCTAGCCACTTTTTTCTGTGAGGTTCATCCTTCTTTTTTGCTCCATCTGGTTCTTCTGCAGCAGCCTTTTCAGCAAACAAAGCAATTCAGTGATACAGATTGTCACCTTTTCCAAACTAGACACTGAATAATTCTGACTTGTACTTTGAGAAAGATTATATTGAGTTAAAATAGTTAGCTTCAACCAGCAAAAGGTAAGATGAAAGGCATAGCTATATGAAACATCAAGGAACTAAAATTTTCATTTCAAAAGGCGAAGCAAAACAATGAGCTAAGCATGATTGGAACTTGAGTCAAAATATATACTTCCAAATCTTCAGTTTTAGTGCCAGACTCTAAATCTTCATTTTCCCCCCTCCTCTTCTTATTATCCGCTTTGCTTTTGTCTTTGCAATTGTCTGGAGGCTCTACATAAAAGAAGTCATGATCCAGCCGCATCGGCCAACCTATTTGGAAACAATTAGGAGACCTGAAGAAATATTGAAATCGTGAAAAACTATCCAGGAGACCGGGAAAAATATTAATGTCATGAAAACATATCCTCAAGTCTTAACTACTCAAAGAAGACTTTCAGATTTCTCACCAAAAAAACTCATTCAGATCATCGTAGTTTCTCCAAGTAGAATGTTCAGCTGTCCCACTTTTGTTTTTCTGAGCTTCCTAGGGATTTTACACAAGAAAATAAAAAATATGCAACGAAACTTCAACAAGTCGTGATGAGATTAAGGCAATACCTCAAATATGACATTGTAAATGGGGACTACTACATTGTTAAGGAAACATTCATGCCCTCCATATGCTGGCCTGGTCTTCATTCCAGTTTTCACACTAATAGCACCAATTATAATATCATGTAATTCACATGCCATCTGCAGTAATTGTTTCATACTCCATAAAATACTGGTGAAAATGCAGCTACATAATGAAAACCCAAAGAATTACACAAACTTCCCTGACAATTTACAAATTCAAAACACACAAAATCAAACAAGCACTTCTTTCAATCACAGAGACAACCATAAGACTAAGCATGCTATCATTTAACTTGATTTCAAAATATCCAAAAGTAACCAAAACAATACCTTGACAGAAACATATAAAAGTTAAATGGAACCAATTTGTGCAAGTATTTTGGAATCACTGCAGGAAGTGCAGCAATTTCTGTGTGGAAATTTTAGCCTTTTCAATCTAAATAGATAGTATAAAATGATCCAAATAAACACAGCGAGAAGATTTTAATACATTAAAATGAGAAAAATTAGATGTGAATATATTTATTCACAATGGAATAAAGCACCAGTTTGGATTATTAGAATGGTTAATGGGAACAGATTGTCAGCTTACATGATGAAAAATATAACACAGACATTCGGGCATCAACCGCAAGTTAGCAGCCTCCCCCCATATAAGGAGATAAAGACCTATATACAATATTTTATATTGTTGGGCTTCTTGTTTCACAAATGGCAGCCTGCAAAATGGCAGTAAATTTCCAAAATCAGAGTTGGCTCTTTTAAAAAAAATTAACAAATATAGAGCATACATCAGTCTTTACATCCAACCAAAAATTTATCAAACAACAAGAAATAGATGGAAGTCATGTCCAAGAAGAGGAGCTAATTCAAATCAATTTTATGACAAGGAGATGATTGTGCTTACCGGATGTTGTTTTCTTTTCCCAAATATTTGCACCAATAAGTATAGTTTTTGAAAAACTTCTTCATAAGTTCGTCGAAGGCTCCATCCTCTAACTGTTGTCAAGAGAAAATAAAGGACTTCACCCATCAAAGCATTTAGTCTATTGTAATTAATGTCCTTAATTAAATAAACACATAAGGTACCTTTAGGACAGATGCCTGCTTGTTGGAATTCCTAATGTGAGCATTAGCAATGAGTAGAATTAAATGCTCCCTCTGGTTAGCTACATTTCCTTCCTGATGCAATGCGAAGTAATATAAAGCTTTTACTGCACATTATCCTGATGCTCAACAGTGTTGTCTTCGAACTCTACTTTTCCATATACATTGAGAAACCAAAGCACTATTGAAAAAAACAGAACAACTTTATATTGATGCTTACCTGAAAGCCAAAGCAGTACTGAAGGAACTCAAACAAATCGATGAAAGGACTGCTTTTCTGAAAATCTTCTGGTGCAGGTAGACCACGAATATTGCGAATGGCAGCAACAGCAGCTTTAATCTGCATGTTATAAGTCAGTCAGCATAATATATTTCGTTAGCTTTTTAAAACAATGTTTGTGATAGATTTCTCTTGGTTTACAGAATATAAATCTATACATAACAGACACCAAAAGAAGAATAACAAGAACAGGTACAAACTCATAAAGCCAATGTTATGTCGCTCCAGCAACTTGAGGAAAATTCATTATAGTTGCTTATAAAACCAACAAACTTAGCCTAAAGAATGAGGAATTAAGAAACAAAATCACTTCAGATTTTCCACACAGCATCAGACCTCAGGAAGTTGCATAATTGCGTGCTGAATACCTCCATGATCTAGAGGAAGAATGTTGTACGGAACAAAAAACTGGGATTTTGCATGAGCAGTATCACGGTCAGCAATGGCCTATCCACAGATTGAGACACTTGGAATTAACAGCTAATCTTTAGTGATATCTTAATACTACATAAGTAATTTGCAGGAACCATTAAGTGAATGTACAAAAGTTGATAGGGGACCTGGTGACCAGCTGCATAAGTAACCGTCTTTAGGACTTCAAATAAAACAGAGGCAATTCTCCTTGCATTTATCAACTTCTCCCGGTGACTTTTTCCACATAAAATCAAGCAAATTAATATTGTGTAGGCACTGCAAGTGTTTAGCTAATGGACCAGCAAAAAAGTTACTTACCTTTTCTCAATATCAAACCTCCCACTGCTCTTCATAATATAATCCTTGTATGCATGATAAACTCGTTTCAGTTCACGCATATCGCTCTTCTCAGTTCGTTTTCTGAATGTGGTTTCTTCATCCTATGAATTACAGCAAGGAAAAGTTTTCAAAATCCATAGACAATGCCCCCAACAACATTACTTACAAGAAATACAGAAAATTCAGTATGGTAACATAAGATCAAATAAATAATCAATTACTAACAAACGCCGTGCCTTATTATGATACAAATTCAACAGATTAAAAGAATTAAACAGAAATGCTGCTTCAGTATTCAAAATGCAGAGAATGCATAGTCAATTTGTCTTCCTTCTCAATAATTTAATAGTGCTGAAGCTTCATAACAAAAAATAAAACTATCAGGACATGGAACCTCTAACTGATAAATTAATATATCTTTACAAAAGCAGATCTTGCAATAATAGCACCATTACGAAAGCATCCCAGAAAGAACAATTTAGCAGTTAGAGGCAAAATAGAAATTTGAACATTTGAAGCTCAAGAGACATAAACTACAAATGTGAGATGCCCAACAAAATTCTTACATGTTCAAGTCGCTGAAGAAGGGAAGTTTTAAACTGCCTAACACCTCGTCCACTGGAGTTGCGGTCCATGTTATGCGCAATTTCAAAAGCATGAAACCGGCCTGAACACAAAACAGAATGCCGTTTA
Source organism: Breynia disticha f. nivosa (assembly GCA_948193385.1). Classification (NCBI taxonomy): domain Eukaryota; kingdom Viridiplantae; phylum Streptophyta; class Magnoliopsida; order Malpighiales; family Phyllanthaceae; genus Breynia; species Breynia disticha. The sequence goes on from CANYCX012962524.1 coordinate 20,024, forward strand.
TTGAAATTTATTTTGATACTTGTCAGAAACTTAAATGCTTCTGCGATTTTTCCCGCATCATTCTTAAAATCTTCGCATCCAAACATCTTAATCTTCATCAGTCAATAAGAAATCTGATAATCCATTTTTTTAATATAAACCTACCCACTAAAAAAATTGGATTATAAATTTAACGCAAATGAATAGCATTTTTACAATAACATAATCAAGCAAAAAGCATTACCACCAACATTGAAAAGCAAGATAAAAAAAAACCCAATACATGAAATGAAAGAAACAAAAGACTTACAAAGATAAGCAATACGAGGCTCCTCAGACTCAATCAAATTAGCAACACGTAAAAACCTCTGAATTTCTCTAGCAAGAGTAGGAGGCAGCCTCTCGCTTTCAAAAGGCTCAGGGCCATTATTACCATCTGCATGATCATGTGTAGTAGTAGAATGTTCAGCAAATGTGAGGGTTGTTGCAAGGGCAAGTTGTTCTGGAGGTTGTGGCTCAATGATAGGGTCAGCAACAACAATCTCTGATGAGGTGGATGACATTGTTGATGTGAAATAAAAGGTTGGAGATTGAGATGCAGAGTGTGCATTGCATGGGAGTATATAAGTGGGATTTGGTTTTGCATTTTCTTTTCACTTAATGAGAAAGGAAGTGCTTTTAGGAGTGTGCTTTATGGGTTGATTGTGGAGTTGCTTTTGCTTTTGATAAATGGAGTTTTGGAGGGAGTGAGCGAGAGAGTTTGTTTTTGCTTTTCTCATTGGTTTGGTCAGAGCGAGGGAAGGAAAGTGAGATGGTTAAGGAAAGTGAGAAAGGATAAGGGTTTATAAAGTAAAATAAAGTAAAGTAAAATAAAGTTTTATGTTAATTAAAAATTTATGTTGTTTGGAAAGAAAGTAAAGTAAAGTAAAGATTATAAATTTTTATTGTTTAGATGGAAGTAAGCTAAAGGAAGGTTACTCAAGAACATTACATTTTTAACCTTTTAACATTACTGAGAAATTCATTTGGTGGGTTTAAACAAGGGTTAAATGGGAATAAAGAATTTAAAATAAATA
>CANYCX012964013.1:0-12579 GCA_948193385.1 Breynia disticha f. nivosa
AACTTTCAAGTTAAGCTGGAAATCAATCCGTCAGACTTTTCACTAATTGCTAGATCTCTCATTGTGAATAAAATATAAAGTTGAAACTGTCATTTAAATAATAAGTGTAAATTTAATTAATGAATAAGTGGCACTTTACCAGGTGTAAAATAAAAGACATTATTGACATCATTTTATATAGCTCTCCACGTATACTGTCATATGTCATAAATTAGGTACTGATGTGATGCTTATTGGGTAAGTAATCAATTCCGTTTAAAATTGAGAGCACTCTTGTATGAACTAAGGGAAGATGTTAAATACATCAAACACCAAAGCTTTGGTATGGTGTTAATAATATACATGCACTCCACTAAGAGGAAAGAACACCGTGACATAAATTTTTAATAAAATTTTGTGTAAGTAGAACCATTGGGATGAGAATCATAATTAAATGATTTTGACTCCCTTATGTGAGACCAAGTGTGAGGAATATTATTTGTTCTTTGTGAAAACAACCCTTAATACTCATAACACTAGGAAGAAGCATAGAGGTTAGACAATTGACTTAATATGTTTACTAAGTACGCATATGATTGACACACTTAAACAGTAATATGTTGAATAACTAATGATTTTCATGGTGGAGTACAAGTAGTGGAAAGGGAATTAAGTATTACTTTTGAAAACATCATCACAGTTAAGAATCAAAATATGTTTGACGCATCGGTCAAATACTTCTCGATGAAATATTCCTAGCAGAAACTATTAGGCTTTCACCAGTTCATAATGAAACCAGTGATTGTACAGAAAGTTAGCTAGAGAAGAGTCACATTGTTCAAGAAATAGATAATTTGCTTGAGGAGCAAAGAGATATTTTGCTTAAACAAAATATGAGTAGCTAGGTAATAACTTTGTAAACTCATAATCACTGACTGGTTCGCATCTTGGCTGCAAAGTGTTTACTATCTACATGAATGACTCGAGGGAGCTTGCCAGTGAGAAAAAGAGATTTGTCACGTGGGGTGAGAGATGCTGGGTTTAACAGGTCCACCCATGACTAGTTGGGTGGATTTGGAACCAAATACATATTATTTTAGTATTTGGACATTTGCTGTAATTGTATAATAGATATGAGAATTTATTGGGTCATTAATCCAACTTATATAAGGGTTGAAAGCTATAGTTGTCTAATTAATTTTGATGGAACGACAATTTTTCTCTACAAATAAAAACTGACGCAGTAAAATGTTCTCCTCCTCTCTTCTTAGTCACAAGCTTATAATAAAGAAAACTGAGTTTTTTCTCGTAAATTATTCAACGGAGATGGTATAACACGGTAGAACAAGTTGCATGCATTAACATTCTCCTCAGAGTGTAGGTTGTAATTGGAGATGACCGACAATGACATTTTTTTAAAGAGTAATTGAGTCAATCTCTTAAGTCTGAGGCGATAGAGTCGATAGAAGATTCTTCCATTGAGCTTGATGGATGTTGATTTGTTCTTAACTTATTGCTGACTCATTTAAAAGAAATTGTACGTTTCAACTTAACTATCTAGTTAGTAATTAAAATAATATTTTTCATTTACTTGAGGATAATTTTACACATATTGTTATATTTATATAATTTTCATAGAAACTGAGATTTATCCAATGTTGATTGGTATGCGTATGATTCGTTATTATTCATATTTTGTATTCATATTTAGTTATTGTTCATACACACTGACTTATGGCCCAGCTTACTTCGTACGTCAATCATAGTCCTATCCAAGTTGTAACATATTGTAATGTCACTAAATTTTCATAATTTTTCTACAATATTTTTCGGGAGATAACAATCAAACTAATACATATAAAAAAAATATACTTTTCAACTTGACTTACAAGTTAAGATAGAAATCAATCTATTTCTTAACTGCTGAACTCACATGGGTACATTAATGTGTTCTTAACTCACTGTATTGACCCACAAAAAAGAGTTGCGTAAAGCACTGTGCTAGAAAAATCTATTCTTAACTTATTATATTGACTGACTTAAAAGTTGTTATGGTCTTCTAGTACCACCACAAACATTCTTTTCGGGAGATTAAGAGGATATCCAACAGAGATAGCTAAATTTAAAGAGAATTTTTACGTAAATAAAGAGTTTGTAAAATTATAAAGTGTAAAATTAAATATAAACTTTAATGTGATTCTTTATTTAAGTTCTTTAATTCGTTTATTCTATAAGATCATATTTTAAAAAGAACTAAAAGTTGTAAATATTAAACTATTAACGTCAAATTAATCAAATTAATGTGACATCATCTATACGCACATAAAGTTTTCCATAAAAAATTATAAAAAAATATTTAGAATTCAAAAATAAAAAAACTTATAATATTTAGTACAAAAGTGATGATTGAAAACGGAAAAATAAAAAAGATTATTTTCTAAGAATTCACAAGGTTATTAATTTACACATTCATTGAAATATAAAAAAAATTTTATGAACGAAAAAAAATTATACTTTTCAACTTGACTTCTAATTTTATCTACTTATAATAAGTTTTCACCATATATATTTTAATAAGCGACTGAGTTAGTAATGATTAATGAATTTACATTCACTTCGCTTTTCGTTGTTATTATTTTAGGAGGTTTTTATATCATTTAAGATTTTCAATTTTATTAAAAGCATCCTTGTCTAGACCCATCTTTTGGGTATTATGATGACACTCTTATGTTTATTTAATATAGCAATATTCATATATTATTTTAAAATAAAAATTGAGATTATAATTGTAATATTTAATTTTGTATATAAGTGATATGTGATAAATTTATAATTTAAATAAAATTTTGTAATTGTAAGAATTAAATTCAATTATTTTTGACAATATATGATAAATTGTATCAAAATAAGAGAGTAAACATGATAAATTATATCAAAAAAAAAATAATATATATATATATATATTTTTATGTAATATATATTTTTATTAAATTTTGATTATAAATAAAATAATTTACATCTATTTATATAATTAGTACATTATACTTTTCAACTTAACTTTGAAATTACGCTGGAAATCAATCAGTCGAACTTTTATACCAGAAGAAATGCTAGAACTCTTATACGAGAATATTTTCTGTTATCTTTGTTCGTAGTTAAAAGTTAGATGACGACTTGTTTATCCGATAAACAATATATTTGTGTCTAAATTTTCTTTCTATTTCCATTCTGTTATGAAATAATATGAGGAGAATGTTAATAGTGTACTTTCTATTGAATATGTACCCCTATTTATAAGGAAAAAATTATATAGAGATACAAATTACAAGGAGATAAATATTCAATAGAGATAGAGATAGAAGTGCAATAGAGTTACGGATAGAATTAGACAACTAAATCTTAATATTATCATAACACTCCCCTTGGATGTCTAAAAATAAATAATTTAATACTGACTCGTTAAAAACATTGCTAAGAAAAATCCAGTGAGATAAAAACTTAGCTAAAGAAAAAAAGTATAGTATATAAAGTTCTTCTCCTCATTCGTACATGATTTCTATTAAATATACCATAATCTTCTCATTCCAATCTTGTGAATTAATTTCTCGAAGGTAATGATAGGAAGTGACTTTGTGAATAAATCTGCTAGATTGTTTAGAGCATCCCCAACAACACTCTCTTAAATCCTCTTCAAAATATTATTTTTTATTCACTCTCTTAAATTATACATCACTCCAACAATACTCTTTATTCTACTCTCTATACTATTATTTTTAATATTATATTAATAAAATTAATACATACCAATAATTATCAATGTACTACTCCTCACACTTTTTTCTAAAAATATAATAAAATAATTTAAGAGAGTGACTTTTGACTCTCTTAAAAAAGAGACACTATTCCAATCTTTACAAATAAGAAGAGTTGGGTTAAATTAAAAGAGTCTGTTGGAGTTATTTTTTGTTATCATACTCTTTTAATTAAGAGAAAAGAGTCTCTTAGAGACTCTATTGGGGATGCTCTTATGTAACGAATTTGACAAATAAATTCTAGAAACTCGGGGACCGTGATAATTTGACGAAAAACATGAGAGCTGCTAAATATATACGTGTATAACTTAGCCATTTTACTTAAAACTATAATTTGAACTAAAATTCCAAAAACTTAGGGACCGCAACAATTTGATTAAAAAAACACAAAAACCGTTAAACATATATACATATAATTTAGAGACAACAGCCTTTTTTTTAAAAAAAAAACTTGCAAAGTCATCAACCTCTTAAAAATGAGGCGACTGAGTCGAGGGTAGCTTGATGGATATTGATTTATTTTTAATTTATCACATCAACTGACTAAAATCGAGTTGATAAAATAACTGAAAATTATTTCATCTATTTTTGTATCTACCTAGGCTACTTATTGAGATCCCAGTGACGCTTTTCACCAACGCAGGAATCTTACTAATCACCTTATTCTAGGAAAGAAAATTTTAAAATTCACATTCTTGAAGTATCATTTATAAAGTGATATTTGAGATAATACACGTTTGGTATCATTTATTGCAAACTAAATAATATACAATTAATAACACAAATAAAATAACACACAAGCATACACATGTTTGTCAAATTTCACATTTGAAATGGACAGCCAAGTGAACTTTTTATTTACAAAATTAAAACAAAATCGGATTAAAAATATAAATAATGAAATAACAAAAAACTTGACTGAAATAACCAAAACTTTGATGTAATCTAATTATTAGAACATAACTGAACCGACTCAACTCATATTCATCCATATCTATTAAATTCAGAAAATAATTCTAAAATTTTATTTAACTTTGTTAGTTTGAGTTGATTTCTTGAAGAGATTTAGAGTTATTAGAAGTATAAGTTTGGTTACTCTATTTGAGTAGCATAAATTGGTTAAATATTATTTGGGTAGTAGAGTTATACTAGGTCTAAAATAGGGTTTGTGTAATACCTATATATAGTGGCTTTATCTTTTCTCTTGTAAGTCTTTTGTTGCTTCCACCTTTTGGTGACTAGTAATAGAATAATTTGGTTCTCTGCCCGTGGAGTAGATCGCAAGGATCGAACAACATAAATTCCTGTGTTCTCTTGTTTCCGCATTATATCTTCTATCGCCAATTCTCTGACAAGTGGTATCAGAGCTATGAGTGTGTTCCGTGGGAGCTATTGGAGGTGAAGAGAAGTTACCAGTGGAATTGACGGTGATGCAGAAAGTCGTGATGGAGATGTTGTTATTTTATAAAGTCTAGAAGATAAAGTTTTGAGGGAGGTAACTGATGGAAATATTATAACAGATGCTAGAGGGTATGTATCAGAAGAAATTCCTGGCAAAGAAACTTTATCAGAAAAAGTGACTGCACATCTTAAAGATGAGTGAAGACATGCAGGTATAGGAACATCTTGGTAAATTTAATAAGAAAATATTGGATTTGAAGGTGTTGAGGTCATGCTCAGAAACAAAAATTATACTATGTTTTTGTTGTGTTCTCTGTCTGAGTCTTATGAGAATTTATGCATACTATCATGAAGGGTAAGGACAATTTTTATAATTTGTGTATACTATCGTGAAGGGTAATGATAATTTCTATAAGTGATATTATGGATGTGTTGCCTATGGAATTGATGTGATTTTAGTTCCAAGGGAGACAATGGAGGCTCCGGGTTATCAGTTCACGGTGACAGAAGAATGAAGAACAAAAGGGATATCTTTTGATGGGTTATCACTGCAAGAAGGTGAAACATGTATGAAATGACAGTGAGCATAGGAGAAACGAACAGGAACCATGAAATTTGATTTCTATGGGTGCTTTGACCAAGCATGTTATTTAGTTTCTCGGGTGGTGCTAGAATTATTCAAATGTTTAGAGCTTTTGTATTGGTAGCTTTTGTGGTGCCAATGGTTGAAAGCTTGTTGTGAGTTTGCAGGAAAGCGGATTGAGTTTGAGATTAAGACTCCAGAACAGAGAAAGATCAATCAGTGAGATCCATTGCGAGTAGCAGCTGATAAGTCATGACAGAATTAGTGTTGATGATTACACAAGAGTGGTGCAAGATGGTCGTGTGCTAGGTATGGATCTTGAAGGGCATGGTGGTGTCCTTGACAAGTCCGGCTTGGACTTGGTTCCATGTGGTAGAACTCGAGACCCTTAAGGGATGTGATAGGAAGTTATTTTAGTTACGGTGTTAAGAAGAAATCAGCTCAATGGGAGAGAATTGTTAGGTTGAGTTGATTTCTTGAAGAGATTTGGAGTCATTAGAAATATAGGTTTGGTTACTCTATTTGAGTAGCATAGATTTGGTTAAACACTATTTGGGTAATAGAATTATACTAGGTCTAAAATAAGATTTGTGTGAGACCTATATAGTAATTTCTACTTTTCTCTTGTAAGCCTTTGTGACTTCTACCTTTTGGTGACTAGCAATAGAATAACTTAGTTCTCTACCCGTGGGGTAGGTCGTGAGAACCGAACCACGTAAATTCTTGTGTTATCTTGTTTCCGCATTATACATCTATAACGTAATTTCCTGACAAACTTTAAACTAATTTCACAATATACTGTCGCATGTGCAGTGCCACGCTAGCATTAGAAAAAGAAGGTACTGGTCATCCGTATATATTAAATTCAGAAAATAATTCTAAAATTTTATTTAACTTTAAACTTATTTCATAATCATACTGAGTACATAAAAGCAGTTTGCCAAAAAATCTTCGTAATTTATTATATGAGAAGAAAAACTAATAAAAGAAATTTTCCATAGTAATAACAGCCACGTACATCATCTACATAGAACCCAAATTCAGGAGATATTACATGGAGAGTTAAGAGAAAACTTCCCTCAATTAAGAGATTTTTTTATATTGAAGTATTTTTATTATGATAAGCTTTATAAGATTTTTTAGTATTATTAACTGAAAATTCGTTAATTTTTAATAATTTGGGTAATTTAGAAAACTGTGGTTTAACCTAAAGTTAAACCCGCCCAATTTAATAAAAATTAAACTAAAATCATGTACAAATAAATTTGTTTAATAAAAAAACTTTATAAAGTTCAAAATAATTTATATATGTTCAATTTTATCTATAAATATCGTGACAAAAATTTAACAAATATTAGATTATTTAACATAATTCAACCGAGTTCAAATTATTTAATCAAACTAAAAGAAATATATATAACACATATATATGAGAAAATTCACAAATTATTAAGCAACAAATCAAACAAATAGAAATTTTATATTCTATTTTATCACAGTGGATGGATATCATAATCACATTGGGAGCATGCTCATATCTACCTAGGTTGCTTATTGAGATCCAAGTGACGATTTTCACCTGATCCTATGCCAGAATCATACCGATCACATTATTCTAGGAAAGATTTAGAATTCACATTCTAAATTTTTATAAAAGAAATCTGATTTGGCGTTGGTACTGTATGGTATGTAATTTAGGTGTCATTTGATGAATATGTACTTTTTATTTAAAATTACATTTTAGCCCATAAACTAAAAATATTTTTAATGTAATCTTCACACCAAATAAACTATAATTAAGTTCCTAACTTAATTATATTTATTCGACAAACCCAACATTATATGCAAAATAAATTATTCTTTTATCTCCTACTTGCATAAGACGATTGAGAGTACATATTTTCTCTTTAGGAATCATATTCCATCTATTTGAAGTGTGGTTGCTCGGCCATCAATGATATGGGTTTCCAGCTTCTAACAATTTATATAGCTCATTATATAGATGATTACTTGCTTTCTTCTATCTTTGGCTAAATGTAATTATTTCCTAAATTACTTTCATAACATCATTGTTTTCAACTACCTTTGCTCTAACAAAAATTTATCATAAATACTATTCAAATATCTTGCAAGAACTAGCAATTAATCATTAATCATATTTCTCACTAGAACACAGTCATTTGTGTCCAGTGTCATATGAAACTCGAGTGATATTATGCTAGAAATAATCTTCCTTATTTATTATTCATCCACCATATATCATAACATCTAACTGAAAAGTTAACGTTTGTCCACTCTTAGCCAGAGCTGTCAAAAATTGACATGACACGATTATACGACATGACATGACATGCTCTTAGGAGGGTTTGAGTTTAGCATAAACGAGTTCGTGTCATAAACGTGTCAACCTGTTTATGACACCCCAAAATAAAGCGTGTTTGTGTCATAAATGTGTCGACACGTTTATGATACGACTAACCCGTTTAACATAAATGGATAAACGTGTCATGTATTGACATGACACGCATAAAAACCATATATGACCCATGCATTTTTATTCAAAAAAAAATCCATACTCACTAAATTCCTATATTAAATACCACCACACACACTAACCTAAAGCCAACACTAAACCTAATTTCCTATTTTCATCCACTCTGCAGCCCTCTCTCCCCCTCCAAAAAACACCCTAATTCCTCAACAGATGTCCAACCCACCACTTCCCCCACCTCATCTGCAGGCCCCCTCCTCCCCTCTCAGCAGCCCCTTCTCCCATTGTAACATTCTCATCCCGAAATCACATAATTAATATAATAAATAAATTTTTTAATAAAAATAAGATTTTTGATGATAAAATGACAAAAATAAATTGTTGAAAATAAGTTTAAGGAAGGTTGAAAGAAGGTTGATAAATAGTTGATGTTAAGTAAACAAAGAGCGAGGAAAACGGCCAAATTGAAAAGAAGACGTGGTGGAGGGTGAGAAAATGCGTGGTGGACACGACCATGCATGGGTCCACATCCCACCACGTGTAGTTGGCTGGTTTGGTGAAAAATATAAGTTTCGGATGCTCGATAACTCGCCAGAACCTTCAAGAAAACCTTAAAAATTTCAGAGAAAAGGGGAAGAGGGAGAGCTGAGGAAGGAGAGAGATAGAGAGAGAGAGAGTTAGAATTTGGTTAGAAAGTTGATTCGAGTTATCAAATCATTTGTAGTTTCGAGCCAAGAACTCCGTGGTATAATTGAAACAGGTAAAACTAGAGATTTTTGTAAATTTTTACAAGTTTTACTATTGAAAGCTTTGAATTTTCTTGAATGGATTGTTGAGAATAATTAGAGAATGGAGATAGAATTGATTTAAATTAATGAATTGATGATGAAAGATAAAGTCAGAAAATTCTAGGGTTAGGTTTAGGGTTTGTAAAGTCGAGAAGTTAATATAAGCAATTCGTTAGGGCATGCATTACAATTATTGTTATAATTGGATCTTATAGAAAGATTCACATAAATTTATATAGGACGACCGACCAAAAGGTTAGGGCAGGACCAGAGAACGCAGAGGTCCGAGTATTTACGTTGAGAGGTGAGTAGTCAAACTCACTTTAAATACTAATTTATATATGAATTATGCAATTGAATGTACGACAATTTGAAAAGAAATAGTGAAATGTGAAAATGGTATAAAGATGGTAACGAGTATATATGTTTATATGATCAAAATGTGAATAGGTATATATGAAACAAAAAGGCAAACAGGTACATTGCGTTTTACATTGATCGATTGTATATTGTGATTACGATTGACGACATATGATGTTGACATGATATTGATATGATATTGATATGGTATTGATATAGAGTGGATATGGTGTTGATATGATGACATGGGGATTGGTGGTTTATGATCGATCATACGTAGAGAGGATTATACTGTAGATGAGGGATCTTTTTAAAGGATCATTTCTGTAGAGGGGTTTATACAGTAAGTTGCTATGTTACTGTAAAGATAATCGATGGCGTTGCATGATAAGTAATTGAACGTACAAAGAGGCCATTATATGATTCATAAAAAGATTACTTTTGAACGTATTCAGTTTATTATGTTAAGTTTACTTTTATTATTGACAAATTGGTTATTTTAAATGACTATTCATTGAGCCCGCAATTCACGCAACTACGATGTTTGTTTCAGGATCTAACAGAGAGCAGAGATAGAGATTTATATTGACAGGTGGGTCGATTGCTACTCTCAGACTATTTTCTCTCTCCTCATCTAAGCTGGGCCTAGGATGTGTTTAGTGCTGTTGCATGTTTTGTTTGTGCATAGGACATGTTTTATGTTGGTTTGATAGAGATTCTTATTGTGGTTATTGAATGAAACCTTTATCAAGTAACTCTTGCAAATATTTCTTTAATTCATATAATTCAGATGGTGTCATTCTGTACGACTGTATGGATATGGGTGTCATACCAGGAATTAACTTAATAGTAAACTCCATCTCTCTATCAGGAGGTAATCATAAGAGATCCTCCGAAAATACGTCAGAAAACTGATCTACTATTGGTATTCCTTTAACATTTTCATTCGTTGTTGTTCTATCAACTATATGAGCCAAATAAGCGTCGCATCCGTCTTGGATCAACTTAAAAGCCTGGCTTGATTAGTAATATCTTCAGATGTTAAAAGGTTATGAGGGATTCGGAAGGGGTTCGAATCCTCATGACAACAACTCGCCTTGGTGCTGTGTGCACAGGAGATGGGTTGGGGGTACTGGGCCAAGCCTTGTTAAAAGAGTGTCAGTGGGATGGGCCCAGGCCTCTACATATTAGCTTAACACAAAGCTTAATCCATGGATGTGTTAACTATTACGATCTATATTCTGAGTATATAGCTCATAAACTACAAACTGAGGATACGAGATAGTTGTACATATAATTAGTAAGAACTGAAAAAAAAAGAGATGAATAAAGGTTAGTATTAATGAATTATTTATATATTACAAGAAAGTTTTAAAATATACGTACATGAATAGTAATGAGAGTAACTAGTAAATGGTTAATACGATAATAAGTATAAGATATTTTAATTTGGTATCAAAGAAGGGATATGATCCCTAGATATGTTATTAATATACAATTTGTGATTGCATTTGCATCATTATTGTGTGAAATGTGTGTTAATTAGGTCCTTTTGTTTTATTGATATGTCAGAGCCCAAACGTTCTACAGAGAGAGGGAGCAGTGGACCCTACAGTACAATTATCACATGCATGATCGAGTGATACATAGTATGATCCTGATTTTTTCACAGTATGGACCAACTACCTATCCTTATCCACCCCACCTTACTATCCTATGTACAGAGATCCTCCTTTGAAAAATTATCAGATTAGAGCCAGAAACTTTAAGGAATTGAAGAAGTTGGGAGCTGTAGAGTTCAGTGGTACCACAGATCCGAGACGGATGTGACGCTTATTTGGCTCATATAATTAATAGAACAACAACGAATGAAAATGTTAAAGGAATACCAATAGTAGATAAGTTTTCTGACGTATTTTTGGAGGATCTCTTAGGATTACCTCCTGATAGAGAGACGGAGTTTACTATTAAGTTGATTCCTGGTATGACACCCATATCCATACAGTCGTACAGAATGACACCATCTGAATTAAAAGAATTAAAGAAACATTTGCAAGAGTTACTTGATAAAGGTTTCATTCGACCTAGTTTTTCAGCCTGGGGAGCACTTGTATTATTTGTGAGAAAGAAAGATGGAACGTTAAGGTTATGTATAGATTATCGCAAACTTAATCAAGTAACAGTGAAAAACAAATATCCATTAACCCGCATTGATGATCTACTTGATCAATTGCAAGGTGCCACAATGTTTTCCAAAATTGACCTAAGATCAGGGTATCATCAATTAAAGATAGCATAGGAAGAAATTCCAAAGACTTCTTTTCGAACTCAGTATGACCATTATGAGTTTTTAGTTATGCCATTTAGTTTAACTAATGTTCCAGTAGCATTTATAGCACTGATGAACAATATATTCTAGTGCTTCGTCGATCAATTTGTGATTGTATTCATAGATGATATACTAATTTATTCGAGGAACACCGATGAACATAATGAACATTTGCGAATAGTTTTGTAAATTTTGAGAGAAAGACAGTTGTATGCAAAGCTTAGCAAGTGTGAATTTTGGTTGGATCACATAATCTTCCTAGGACACATGATATCTGGACAGGGAATATCAATAGATCCAAAGAAAATTGAAGTCGTAGTAAATTGGGAATCTCCTAAGACAGTTACAAAGATACATAGTTTCCTAGGTATGACAGATTACTATCATAGATTTGTGGAGGGGTTCTCGATTATAGCTACACCACTGACACGACTGTTGAGAAAGAATGTTTCTATCTAGTGAAATGAACAATGTCAGTAGAGTTTTGACGAACTGAAATATCGATTGACCATATGCTTTCGACGACTATTTCATTTAAGGGTTGGGATGTGCATGTGCTCAAAAATGCGAAAATTTTTGAATAAATATGTATATTGGTTTTATTGAATTTGGACTAAATTAATATGTCATTTATAGGTAAAATAATTGGAAAGTGAACTTCTACATAATAGCAAGTGTAGGTACATATAATAATTGAGGACCTTAGACTTGGTTTTGCAAAGCTATGATGAGTATTTTGAATAGTTATTTGACATTATTATCGAGATTGGTAAGGGAGATATAAAAAGGGTAATATTTGTCAACATTTAGATACTTAATTACTTCTATTTACATAA
>CANYCX012964660.1:0-10089 GCA_948193385.1 Breynia disticha f. nivosa
TTTGATGTATAACTTGTATTTTATGTTTGGGCAAATTATATTTTCATTTTATCTCTCCTACAACTTATGTTTTAAAAAGAAAAAAAATGGTGCAAAATTTTGGTAGTTATTTGAAAATGAACTTTGTAAAATTTGGCGTCACATTTAGTGGTATCAGAGCATGAATTAGAATCCCTGCGGATTGTATTGGAAAAATGTTTTCATTGCGTCATTGTGTGCGTAAATAAGGTTTTGGAAATAGTGATTTCTAAATGTTGGAGCTAGTCGACCAGGTATCACACGAAGTCGTCGAGTCCCGAGACATATATTGTAATAAGCACCAATAAGAATAAGATAAGGTACTGAGATAACTAGCTACACTGTAAGTTGTGTTTGTATAAAATGAGTGAAACTGGGAATCGTAAGTACATGTATAAATATGAAATTGTTCATATGATACTTTGCATTTAACTGTTATAATTTGACTTCCATAATTGCTATTTGGTCTTATGAAATAAAATGGTTCAAATATTGTGTGTTATGCAAAAATGTGTTGATAAAGGACTTGACTTGTGTGCATTCCTTATGTGTGACTACTTGGAAGTATAAGAGTTGTGTGGGTATGTTGTGTGCAATTGATGATGTTGATTGTGCCATGGAATGCTCTCTTAATGAATGAAATGATAACATAAATTCACTTAAAGAGTAATAGGTTGTGAAATATGTGTTGTTTATGAAAAGTGTGCCAAGTTATATAAGGACACATAGTATAAAAGCGATGTAATAAATGCGTGAACCGAGATTCGAGTATGTTATAAAGGGTAAGTGTGTATGAGTAGTAACCATAACAAAGACAACCTTATGCTAGATAAACCTCTTGTTAAGATATGAACATAATTTATGATTGAATAATAAGTGCACTGATATGAGCTTTATGGGATGAGCCTACGTTATATGTGTTTATGTGAACTTGTTTGTGTATAGAGATTGATGTTGATTTGCTGGGAATGAGATGATGTAGTGCCTTTTGAATTAAAATGGAGTATGAACTTGTGTGTTTATGGGAGGCTATGTAATGATGGGAAATTGATGCTAATAATGATGTATTAAAGTTGTGTGAGCTAGATTGAAACAGTATGAAGTGTCTTTGCTATGTTGTGAGATGAATTGCAATGTGTGTTCATGTGATGGCCTGATGTTGACCTATGGGTTGTTCATAAGACTGTGTGTGAGGAATAATAAGGGATTGCATTATACTTTTGTAATCACATGAAACCTTGTTAATTGATTGGGGTTGACAAAGAGAACATGTTTATGTTTGAAAAGTTGTGAAATATTGAGTGTCGTGTGTGAAGCTCATTTTTAAATTCTTTTTTAACATGATAAACAATAATCTTTTCATAATAATAATAAATAACAGGAAAATAAGAAGAGAGAGAAAGAATAAAAGATATATACACGCTATTTTATAAAATTTCGGCCCAAAACATTCGTAATATAAAAGGTTTTCAACGGAAACATAATAAGTTTGAAAAAGATTTCAAACTAAAAGGTTTCACAATGGAAACATAATAAGTTTGAAAAAGAAATATGAATGTTTGATTTTGGTATTTTGTTTGTCATACAAAAGGGTGATTATGTGATTTGCAAAATGATGGAAGATGTTGTTTTAATGAATGAGCATCATTGATTTGAGTGATTGTAAATGGAATTTAATAAGTATGCACTTATGAACATAATGAGTTAAGATTGATAAGATGCTGTATTGTGGGTTATTAACATTTCAGATTGTTTGTGAGAGGTTTGGGATGATGATTAATAGGTAATTGAGGATGGATTTAGTTATTATATAAGTAGTGAATTGTGCTTGTTGGTTGAATTTGTATGAATTATCTGTGAAATGGTGGCTTCTAAATGTATTTGAAATGTTTCTTGCAAGTGATTGGTAATCGATACACTCTATAGAAATGATGAAATAGGTAATTAAGTATTGGAATGCTGATTATGTGTGAATTGTGTATAAATTAAATATATGAGTAAATGGGGAAAAGAGATAAATGCGTTAAGTGATGAATTCTGCTAACTTGAGATCGTACAGGTGTGAACGGCCAGGGAACGACCAGCTTGGCCGTTTCCCATGGCCGTTCCTTAAATGAAATTATCTGTCAGGGCCAAACGGCATAGTGAAACGGCTTGGTGGCTGTTCCCCTTAGCCGTTTCCCACTGTTTGGTTGTAGAACAGTGACTATTGTGAGTGTTTGATCTATTATGGTTTGGTCTATTAATGTAAAAGCTTAAAGTATGGTATGCAATAATGTAAAGGTGATATAAATGGTCCGACATGAATGCTATAGATATGATCTGGAAAGATTTATGTATGTGATTTATATGGAAAATGAATTAAAGAAAAGAATAAAAGTATTTGGAAATGTATGAACGAGGTGTTAAGTATGGTATGAACGTAAGCACAAAGCTTATAATCAAAATGTTGAACTTTCTAATGTATGTTATGCGTGTTCTGTATGATTTGGTGATTGCTTGGACTGAGTTGGCCGTATACGTTATATGTGGTTATATAATTGATAATGATGTGGTGAATCATATACATTGTCATATGCACGATACAAATGTTCTTTGTGGACTATGATCTTCACTCCCATTGAGTTACACATGTGAATATGTTGATTTATATTGTTGTATGGTTGATTGTGGAACATTCATGTGCATACATTTTTAAGAGAATTTAGATGAATTGCATGAAGTTTCATTCATACATATGATTATTTTGTTGGCATGAGCATGTGTATGTTCATACATTGAGAAAAAGGGAGCATATGGCTCACATTTGATAAAATGGGGGATTAGCCCAATGATTGAGAACACAAGAGCATGACTCTTAGTGTTATGGTTATGCCGAGCGAGAGCTCAATGTCAGGCAAGGCCTAATGGATTGTGATTTAATAGGGGATTAGCCCAAATGTGAATTGATTTCGGGCCAGTCCCAATGATTTGATACCGACCAAGAGCTCGATGATTTGATACCGGGCTTGACCCGATGATTTTAGACCCCGGGCACGTATGTGTGGACAATGTACTAGAATTGTACTAGTATTCATTTGGCATACATGTTATTGATTTGCACGAAAAATGAATGTGTATGCATTGGTTATGATATGAGAATGATGTATGACTGAATGATATGGACTTGTGTATGAGTTATGAATGGCTTGTGCTTTGAACACGAAATGAATGTTATTGTATGGATGGATAACCTTGTATGATTATATGTTAATTATGTGTATGGTATAGTCTATACAGATTGATGTTACGTGTGAGGGTTAAGGATTAAATGATATGTGTTTTTGGTAGTTGGATGTGGAAACCTTTATGGTTTGATTTTGTTGTGGTACATTGAGGAATTGTCTGTGGTATGAGAAATGCGGATGCTGAGGACTCCCATGCACCTCAGCATAGTAATGACACTGAGGGAAAACTTACTGGGTATTTTAAAATACTCACCCGTGTTTTGCTAAATTATGTATAGAGAGACAGGCATCAGGGACGGGACTCCGTGAGCGGCAGGGCTAGCGGTGCGATACTGAAGGTCGGGCTCCAGTTGTTTTGGGCTTTGTGTTTGGTCGTGTGCCTATGTATACATTAACATAGATGAGTGTTATAAACTTGTCATTTTACATGTTGTGTATGGCTTCCGAATTTCAAAACTATCTTTGATGTATAACTTGTATTTTATGTTTGGGAAAATTATGTTTTCATTTTATCTCTCCTACAACTTATGTTTTAAAAAGAAAAAAAATGGTGTGAAATTTTGGTAGTTATTTGAAAATGAACTTTGTAAAATTTGGCGTCACAAAACCCCTCCAAGAAATCACATCCTAAGCTATAAAGATTGAGGGGTTCATCTTCCTATAGTGGCACCTCTTGAGAGCAAGAGAGAGTTCTTCCATGATTTACTTATACGAGCCAAGAACTATATACCAAGGTACTAAAAACCAAAATCCTCATACCCTTCATGAAATTCCATTGGCCTAATCTTATGAAATCTCCATATGTTGAGTTATTTAAGGACTTTAAAGCTAAAGGTATATATGATGTGTTGAGTTATAAAGATGATATTTATAAGGATTTGGTTAAGGAGTTTTATGCAAACATGCATATTATAATTAATGGCACAAAAACTGAAGGACGATGTTTGCTATCTAGTTAAAGGGAAATGGTTTAACCATAACGAAGGATAGCTTTTGCCATTGGTTTGGCATGAAGAAAAGTGGAATTAGGCCAATATGCTCTAGTGATGATAAGAGCGTGAATAAGATTAGAAACTGAATGATTCAGATGAAGAGGAAGAACTAGAAAATGAATGGACCTTCAACTTTAAGGATGGGTTTTGTAGGCTCTGACAATTGATGGTAGTGTCGGGTGACCAGGCCTTATAGGCAATGGATATGCCGGTTAGTTATAGGTTGCTCCATTATGTTATCAATAGAAACATTTTCTCAAAGAAGGTAAACAACAATCATATCACTAACTTGGATCTGGAAATCATTTTGCACTAAGTGCAAGGATAAGAGATCAATTTTCCATATTTGATGTTGTGGATGATGAAACAAAAGCGCCAACTCCTTCATTCCGAGCTCTATCATCGCTCCTTTAAACCAAAGAGAATGCCTTTTGGAGCAATCATTACAAAAATTCTTAATGAGTTCCACATCGATCTTGAAGGAGAAGCTTTCACGCCCTTCCCTAACAATTGTAGAGTTATCACGATGAACCTTAAGACTCTGCAGTTGGTTAAAATCGTTAAGAGAGGATTGATGTGTGCATCCAACATGAGTCACTTTTGCTTGACCCTGGCCGAGGAAGGTGAAACTTTCCATGATGCTTCTCCTAGGGTGAGTTCGACAAGGCGTAACCATGTTGGGTATCAAGAAATGGCAACCCTTAGGAGGGAACTTGGGGAAGTGCGATAAGAGATTGGATTGATGAGGATAGAGCTTCGCAAAGAGATTAGTGCCATGGGTAAGTTGATTGAGAAAATTTCATCAGTTGTTAAGAAGATATGGGAGAAGCTCATTTTTCCTACAGATGATGTTGTTCACTAGTATTGTTGGCATTGCACCTACTAGACTCACATTGCTCGCATCCTCTCATTTCTTGCATCCTTACATCATTCTGTTCATGTTTTATGTTCTATTATGTTGTAGTTTGGAATATCTCTAAGAACTTATTATTTTTATGCTTGCTTTTAGGACATATGTATTTGGATATTTATGCCTATTATGTGTGCTCTTAGGACGATGGTAGTTGTTGAATTGTTTATGGTTATCTTGGTTGGTATTTGGATGATATTGTTATGATCTTATGATGTGGCTTGTGTATGTTGTATGTTTCTGGTTATGATGATTATTATTTGGATGACTTTTTATCTTCCACATTGAATGTTAGATGGCTTTGATTATGACAAAAAAGGGGAGAAAAGGTCATGGAATTTGATGGATTTATTGGATACATGGTTGTATGTTAGTTGTGTTGGCTGAATAGTTGCATGGTAAATGGAAGAAGAATATGATATGATATCTGGTTGCATTACTACTATCCTAAATGGAGATTGTTTTGTTGCATGTTAGTATGAATATGATAGATTGCTAAATGGTTGAACTAAAAGATTATTTTGTTCGTTACAAAATGTGAAAATTGTTAAGGTTTGAGTAAGAAAAATTGGTTAACAAAAACATAAAAGTGGCTAGATTAAGGGGGAGTATTTCTACACTTTAGGTTTTGACTTGTTTGGTTGCTAACCCTTCCTGACAAGGCAAGAAATTGCCTTGATCAAGTGTTGAGAATTGATTAGGTATATTTATAAAATTCATAAAAGTTTTGTCATTCAAATAGAGGGAGATTATTGGACCATGGGTGGTAAACAATGGAAAACCCTTCTAAGTATTGATAATGTGTAAACTTTGTGAATTTAATAAATATAGATTTTAGTTTCACTGAAGTGCAGAGAGACTTTAGGCATCGAAAAATGCATGTAACCAATCGACTAGTAACGAAACCAGTCGACCAGTGTGTATGGCTGAAATGGTACAATGGCTAGTTTGGGGACTACGGGCCAAACTAGTCCACTAGTTCTGACCTCTGCCGCCAAAATAGAGCAGGAAATATTCTAGGTGATGTCAAGGATCAAAGTTCACTTTTTGGAAGATTTGAAATTCAAATTCAATAGCAGGTAAGTTGACTTATATGTTTTTTAGTCGACAGATATGTTCTGTAGGGCAGACCAGTCGACTGGTGTTTGAACCTATTTGAACCTGTGACCGGAGGTTGAGGCTAAGGTGCCAAAGAAAACAACTATAACTCAAACCAGCGATTGGATGCTTGGACCAGTCAACTGGAAGTTCAAAACACTCAAGGGCAGGAAATGCCCGTCGATTGGTGTAGCTGACAGTGGACAAAGTTGACTTTTTGAAAGTAGAAGGAAAGTGTCAACACCAAAACCCAATGGACAAAAACACAAGAGACACTATATATAGTGTGGAAAATAGATGAAAAAAGATAACACATTGCTCTCAAGTGATCATATTGTTATCTTTCTTTCTTGTATTCAAAAATCATTGTGTTATAGGTCATAGTTCATAGAAACTAGAATAATCTTTCTTTAGTGAACTAGTTGAGTGAGTCTTGGTTGAATTTCAGCCGTAAAACAAATTGCTTGTATGTTTATTTGAGCCAAAAATCAAGTGTAAAGAAAATTTTAGTGGATTGTTTGAGAAAATTCTAAGTGAGAGCTTAGGTTGTGGAGTAGTTGTTCTTCACCGAACCACTCTAAATCTTGTATCCATCTTTTCTCTTCTCATACTCACTTATAGTTTTCACAAAATCTGAAATTTTTTCCATTGTAACAACCTCTATTCAAACCCCTTTATAGAGGTTGACTTGACTCTATAGATTACTCACCTGGATATTCGTTATATTCGGAGCTACTCCACACTACGATCCTGGTCCTATCAACTTGAATGACTTCCTCTATAAACATATACAAAATTTTCTATAATAATCAATTAAAAGACATATTCATATTCATAATCCTGTATTAATTTCTTACCATTTCCTTTGTAAATTTTTGTACCGACTATGTTAATCGATATATTTTGCGATCCTACAATCAATTATAACTCTCGGCTTAGTTTCTAGCTTGTTTCCCCTCAAAATCCCTCTTTCCTTAACTTAAAACTCTCTATTTTAGCTCCATCTCACTTAATTTCTTTCTCTGCTCAACTCTCTAGCTTAATCATCTCTTTTCCTCTTGAATTTCCCTTCGCATCTTTCTTTTAAACCCTTAACTTCCACCTCCTACTTCAAGTTCCAAACAATTAACCAACCAAAATTGACAAAAAAAACAATTTATTCTCATAAACCAAAAAAAGACAAATCCCAAAGAGCTAGAATATTAAGTGCTTCAAACAGTTGGCCTTGATTGGTAGTGTCATCACTATAAAGAGCAAACATCACTACTTCATCCTTGTGTTACTTCTGTGCAAAAGCAATCCCATATCCCAAAGGAAATATTAGTGTGGCCTTAAGTCTAACGCAATTGTCTCCCATAAACTTGATTATCTTAAAGGGAAAATGGTAAAGATAAGGCAGCACATTTTATTTATTCTTTTTCTTGTGCATATAGAATTAATAAAATCATCCATGATGTTAGTCTTGTAAAATTATCAGTGTAAGCAATTGATAGTGATTCATATGAGCATAAGGATAACATCTAAACATCTCTAGTTGATCATTGACAATGGAAATTGTAATGAGCTAAAACTAGTTGATCATAGAGAGGATGTATTAAATTGATCTGCTGAATGAGAATGTTACATAGTAGACTAAATGTTATAAACATTCCTATAGTAGTTCTTATATCAATATCCTTAGATATGCTTTGACACATTCCTAAATTGAACTATAACTAAGTTGAAAATACAAATATGATTAGGTATATTACATCCATGCTAAAGGGACACAAAAAAGTGAAGGGATTACCACTCTCGAAATGGAGATGACATCATTGGCCACTTGATATGTGACAACAAGCAGTGTCTGGCTCCAACCTGATTGTATGATGAGATCATAAGTGTTAGCTTGTTACTTTTAGAAATAAGATCAAGAAAGTCATAATTCATAAAAAAGAATGACATGGTACATGAGTTATACTATCATGATATTAAAGTTCAAAGGATCGTATAAAAACTATAAGGCAGAAAATTCGCTATTTTTTAATTCCATTTAATTGAGTCATTATTAAGCTTGAATAAATGCTAAGAATGTTTAATTGGACTTTATAGGACAATACTAAGGATAAATGAGACTATTGGACCGCACACTCATTGTTTAGAACTAAAAGGGTAAAATGATATTTATACATTGTGGCAATTTTGAAAAGAAATGTTCCCAAGATGTTAATATATTTTTCACTAAGTCAAGTATGTAAAAATATTATCTATAGACATTTTTGTATTTTTATTTATTTAATTGAGAATTAAATGCATAAAAAATATAGCAATTTAAGACAACACATTATTCATATGGATAATTTATGTCTCAATTAAGACATGGTTGGATATAAATGAGTGGTTTGTCATAACCTACGTTCTACAAAGAAAAATTAAACAAGGTCAGTTATAAGGTCTTTAAACAAGAACTCCCACTCAACAACAAATTCATATCCCATTAAATAATTCTCTTGTTAGTGATTTATTTCGTGGGACCAAAATCTACTTTTTTCTTCATAAAAGACTAGGTTGTTTAAGTAGGAATCCATCCAATCATCTTCCCAAAAATGACTCAGTTTCTAATGGGAATGGAATTTTTATGCTGAGGCACTTCTTATCAATTGCCTAGGGCCGGCACACCCTCACATACCCATGTTAAATCCAAACCTACAATTAACGTGCTAACCATGACACAAATCTACCCCCGTCCTCGTATGGCAACATAGAAAAGCATCGATCTTAGCCCCCACCTCACAAAGAAAATCTAACATGCTCAGCTTTGGCATGACCCACACTTCGATGTTTGATGCCTTGACAAGTTGTTAATTTAGGAAGGCAATTTTCTTGACTTTCTATTTCTGGGATTAATTTTTTTTAATTACCGCTTATCATGGAAAATGTGGATTCAACATTTGTATATGTTGCACACATTCACCAACGTGTATACAATATGTAAAAATTTAAGTGCAGAAAAGTAAACGTGCAATCGTGAGCCAATGAACCTTCAAATAGGCCTATACTATTACATAATATAGTCTTTGGGATTTAAGTCCATCTCCAATGGGCTATCCATCCTTCCTTATTGGGCTCCACGTCTGGATTCCCCTTCCTTCTCGGTTGGTCCTCCATTCTATACGAATTCTATACTAGGTACTTAATCTAAGAAAATAGGCTTAGCAGGCTTTTAATAACCCTTTAATAAAATAGGCTCAGAAGGCCTTTACAAAGCAAAAACCAGGCCCATGAATGCACCATGCAAACCATTCAACAAAAAAATTTCCTTACACCCATTTGGACATGCTCAAATAAGATGAAATGCAACCCCAAACATGGAAAATTTGATTTTAAGTTTTAAGCCTAAGCTGTTAAGAGAAATTGTGCGTTTGGGCTCTTTGAGTGAAAATCCAGTGATGAGATTGGGCCAAGGCCAAAATCGTTCATTTAATGAAAGCACTCAAGCCCACAAGATAAACACTAATTTATTTTATGCCAAAAATAACATTGATTCAATCTTCTTTATTACCATTTTAAACATAACAAAAATAAGTGTAAACTCTATATCAATGCATTTAAGTACAAAAAACTTAAAATAAAATTCATACACAAAAATTCCAAGCTACCCACATCTAATTCAGTCCCTAATTTTATCTCAAAATATATTTTAGGTCCTAAAGAATTAATGTGGAACTCATTTTTAAATACTTGTTTTCCTGATAAACAATATAATTTATAGAAATGATATAAAATCAAGTCTAAAAACAGAGGAGAGAGAAAATAAAAGATATATACACGCTGTATAAATCAAAACACCGGCCCAAATCTGTTT
>CANYCX012965698.1:0-10711 GCA_948193385.1 Breynia disticha f. nivosa
GGCACGACCAGTAGATCAGAATGCCAAAAAAATCGAGCTCGTGGGCCAACACGACCTGGTCGTGTTCTCAGCACGACCCCGTGCTCAGTTTCTTTTCCACCTGCGCTTCATTTTTTTATGAGAAAATGCGACTGGAACAAATATATAATTGTTCTAAAATGTTAAAATGTGATAAATAGTGTTAAGAGCTTACTGAGTATTGAAAAATACTCATTCTTTTATCTGTATTTTCTAAACGTTGCGTAGGACGTAGGTAGCTGCTGCTGGACGAGATTTGTTGTGATCTGACTTCTAGAGCGATATTATCCGAGGTCGAGCTCCAAATTTTGTGATGTTAAGTTTTGGGATTTTGTAACTTTTGTATATACATATGTGCATATTTATGTTAACTATTAAAGTTTGAAATGTTTTCAAACTTTTAACATTTTCCGCTGTAAATAACTCTTGTGCGTTGTTTTTATGAAAATGGGCCGAGAATTTTGGATTGTAAAATATTTATACTTTTCGTATTATTTAATATTATGTTATTTTATGAAAAATGTATTATAATATTCAGGATTTATGTTTTATAAACGAGTTCCACAATATTACTTAATTATTTAATTATAAAAAAGAAGTTATAAAAACAATATACAACAGATTTTTTTAAATATTTTTAAATTTGTATTCAAGTATATTACATTTTGAAAAAAATGTCACACTAAAAAATGATGGAAAGAGGAGTGGGACATTGGATTATGGGAAATGATGGAAAAGATGTTCGGAGAGTTTTGCTATGAGTCTTTTTAAAAAGCGGATTCAATGAAATTGTGAAATGTCGTCGTTAGATACAGAAAAAATAAATTTGAATTTTTATTTACTAATAAGTTGTAGATGTGTATTTGATCTCAGTTTCATTCAACTCATCATATACTGATCCGATAATTCTAACACCTTGTGAGGAGAAGAAAAAAAATCAACACAATCCTAAGAAACCTATTTTCCTACTATAAAAATATCATCAATTCCTCATTTTACACTTCTTGTTAAATTTTTCTAAGGATAAAATTGTATTTACATATTTAAAAATTCTTATTTTTATCAATTTTTTAAAAAGTGTATTTTATATTAAACATAAAAATTTAACACTTCTTAAATAATTTACTTAACAAACAATAAACTTCTTAATTAATTAAATTCTAAAAAATTTGGTAAATTATTCCAAATGAAACCAAAGAACCTTTTGCTCATTCATCCTCTCTATCTTTAAGTCTCAATTTTCAAGGTGGGTAATTGATACTCTTTTCGTTCCATGATATCGTTTTAGAAATTTTATTTTTTTTATATTATATGTCGTTTTATACTATTAATGTAATACTTAATAATTTATTTTAGTATTGCTCTCATTGGTTTTACATTTTTAATACAAATTTATTTTAATAGTATTTTTAATGTACTTAAGCAAAAAAGTATAGAGCTAATTATGTGGAATGCCCTTTTTAGTTTGTGTATTTTAAGAAATACTCTTTTTATTTTTGTTTTGGTAAAATGCATACATTGTATGTTTTCTTTGTAAAAATGCCCACTTATAGTTTTATTTATTATGTTTATGCCTAATTATTTTTTTAAAACATGGAAAGGGTATTTTAGTACCCTAATTTTTCTTTTCCCTCTTCTCTCTTTTTTCCTCTCCAGCCGTCACTCCCCTTTCTCCTCTCACTCTCACGTTGATCTCTCTCCCTTCACCTCCTCTCTCTCAGCCACCATCCGTCGCTTCTCTCACCGACATGTCACCCCCCAGCGCCGCGTCTCTTTCTTTCTCCTATCAGATTTTCAACTTGTTTTCATTTTCAATTAGGTTTTTATTGTTATATTTTGGATTTTTGTTTTGTGTCTATAATTTGTGTGTTGTCTTATTCGTTTGAATTTTGTTAAACTATTTTTTATATTTTTACAGAGTTTTTTGTTGTCATTTTGAAGTAATATGTGTATTTATCTGATCTTTTTGGAGATTCAGTTTTAAATGATCAATGTTGTACTTATTTCAACATTACGCAGCTTGTTTGTTTTATTTGAACTAAATTGTTGTGTGATTGCCTAAATTTTACTCTGTTGATTTTTTGAACTAATCTAGGCTTTAATTTAGAAATTCGTTAAACTGATCAGAATTGTACCTTTTTTAATCTTTTTTAGAACTAACATGTTCTTTAATTTGAAAATTTGTTTTAGCTGATCAAATTTGTACTTATTTGATCAAATTTGTACCTTTTTAAACCCTTTTTAAACTAATCTGTATATGCTTTGAATTTTTTTCAACTAGCTTCAACCATTGTTTCTTTTTGTTGTCTAACCAATCAAATTTGTACTTTTTTGGATATTATTCAAGATGTTGAATATGTGTTCCCGATAAAAGGATTTTTTTTGGACATATTATGCAGAAAATGAGGTTGAACATAATTGATCAAAATTGGACATAATTATTGTAATTTGAACATTTCTTAAAAGAACATGTCTATAAATAAGCTTTTTTTAAGACAAATGAACATTATTGATCATTTTATTTAGAATTGACTAATACGAACTAAATTGCACGATTTTTAATAAATGGTATAAAAACAAATTGAAATGAATAAAAATAAAAAATTGCATAAACTATTTTAAACTCATGAACTTATTTGAACTTTTTTGGACTTAATGAAAGAAGAGTTTAGATTCTTTTTTGACTTTCCTATTTTGTCATTAATAACAAATCTGGACATTAAGTCAATCATGTTAAAAAAAATAAGCATTTTTAAAATAAGTTTGAGATGAGTGCATTTTTGCAAAATTGAAACTAAAGCATCATATTTGTGTTACAAACCCAAAAGTATAATATTTAATTGAAAATCAATTTAAGACATATTAAATATAATCTTAATTCATGTCTAAAATTGCAAACGATATTTATTGTGTGGGAAGGATAAATTATTAATCAAGAAATGGCTCTTCTCATGAGATGTGTGAAAAAGAAAAATATTTCTCTCATTCAGAGTAATTTTTTCACTTTACGTAATTGTTTTTTTTAAATATCTATCATTTTACACAATCAAAAACTTTTTACTTAATTTTTCTTATATATTACCTTCAGTGCTTATTGTAGTTTATATTGTAATAAATAATGTTATCAATATTAATTTATACTTTGTGTTTCATAAAAAAATTATAATCAATTATTTATACTTTAATCATTATTTTAAATAATATAAAAATAATAAATTATAAAATTATTTGGAGACAAAAAAGTAGTGTTTTCACAATAAGCGAAAACTTGTTTTTTTTTACAATAT
The DNA here is from genome assembly GCA_948193385.1 of Breynia disticha f. nivosa. Taxonomy (NCBI): domain Eukaryota; kingdom Viridiplantae; phylum Streptophyta; class Magnoliopsida; order Malpighiales; family Phyllanthaceae; genus Breynia; species Breynia disticha. The sequence goes on from CANYCX012965698.1 coordinate 3,306, forward strand.
AATTAATTATCAATACGTTTATATATAGAAGTTTAATGATACTGAATTATGGTTATATAATGTTAAATAAATGAGACTTTGATCCACAACGAAGTCTAAAATTAAAAAACACTATAGCTTATGTGAACCCTTCATATTAGTAGCAGTAGTAATTTGCTAGGGGTTATCAAAGCAATATGCCTTAACCCTTCATCTTACATTCCGATGGTTTAACTTACGTTTGCGTTTGACATTCAAAACACAACAACTTTTATATGTCTTTGTTGAACTACATTCACTATTTTGCAATTTAAAAACCTCAAACGTAGACATTGTAAATGTCAAACCAAAACAGCACTCTCGTCTCTAGAAAGTTGATGCAACTCAAATATACGAGAGTTTATAACGCGATGCAAGAACACAACTTCGAATTACAGTTTGAAGTGATAACACCACATACACTTAACTTCAAATTACATCATAATATGATGCCACAACATAAAACCATCATGAATCGCGTACAAATGGAGTACACGATCAACATAAATAACAGAAGGTTAAAATGTGAACACAAATTGATATCACTGCATTACAAGGGTAGCAAACATTCATTCAGGAAACCACGTAACACTGAATGTTAAAAACAATACATTGAGATTACGCGATTATTACCTTATCGGACGTCGATGGAGTATCTCCGGAGCAGTTTTCCCCCGAGACACTCCGACAAGCTCCCCACATGTGGACTTACTCTTGCATAACTGCCAACAGACTCTCAAGAACACAAAACTTCAGCTTAGACGCGTGGAAAGAATCGAATTAATCAAAGCTTTACAGCTTTTGTTCAAATGTTTGTACATGTGAGGTTTAGCGTCAGTGATAATTAGAACTGATCCAAGTTTTTCATGTACATGATCTAAATATAAAGAAAGTGCATGCTGCAGAATTTACAGTGAAGGCGTAAAGCGAACAGTGAACTAAATGTGCCACAGAAAATGGTCACATACACCTTAGGCTTCTTTTGTGGAGGCATATTATGGCTATGTGTTGGCTACTATTTTGAAGTAAAAGGGCCTCTCTACTATGGTGGCTTTAAAAGCATCTGCTCAAAAAAAAAAAAAAAAAAAAAGAAACAAAAAGCAGTTAGAATGTAATTGATCCGAAAAAGAAGACTCACCATGGAACTAAGTAATGAAGAAAAGTTATCGAAGTTCTTTTTCACACTGTACATTTTTAAAACCAATCGTTACCAAATTTGCTACTTACAAGGAAGTTCAACTTCCTTACTACCTAATGAGCACTTAGTTCATCATCACCAGCCAGAGCAGACGATAAAGCAGGCTCAATCTACATCATGCTATCTATCGATTTAAAAGGGAAAAAAGATCTGCAAGCATTATAAATAATTTATGCTAGAGAATAAATACTTACACCAAGAATGGGAATGAGATTAAAAGGAAAAAAGACTTCTTTGTTCATCTGTTGGATTGTACAGCCATCTGCAGAACATCCATGCTGCCCCTACTACCGATAAAAGCGATAGCATTGCCAAGACCCCAAAATGTGAAACATCATTTGCAATTATAGCGACTCCCAACATCAAAGATTCTGCCAAACTTGCAACAGAGACCTCTGTTGCACCAATAAGGTTTGCTTTTGATGATGGGATTCCAGTCTGAAGAATTTGTGCTCCGACGATATCATACGACATGTGTCCCAACCTTGATAGCACCTGCATTAACAAAATATCACATTGCTATCTGGTTGAAAAGAACGCATACATCTTGTCAAAAGATTAATAAAATTTTGTAATATGACATTAACATGAAAATGATCAAGTCGTTCTCGAAATTCATATGCAAGCCATGATAATTAATTTGAGAGGCTACCTATAAATCAAAATCCAATTAATATTTTAAAATTATTGTTTGTGTTAAGCACAATAGTCTTTCAGGCCATAATTACTCATGTTTTAACTTCTCCAATTTGAACACAAAATACGAGATTCCTTACTATCAGACCCAAGAAGAGAAGAAGTGGGCTCTGCTGGGACAGAAATCCACTCCAATAAACAGCAACAGCTACTGAGAGAAGCAAGGCTTGGACCACAAGTCCAAATGCTCCAGCCTGGCGAACGAAAAAAAAAACATATATTTTTAAGAACCAACATCAATTAAAAGTAGGAGGTGAGAATGGAACTATAATTAGGAACATAAGCGCAACTTACCCTTAAAATGCCTAAATGCTTGACCAAGGTTGCAGAAAGGAATGTTGCTGCAACACCCATGGAGGCGCACAGACCACTAAATCCCCCAATTATTGATGGATTAACACCTGTTCAAATAAAATCGTATGATTTCTCGCAATCGGCATGTAAAAAATCATTGTTTGAATAATTACAAATGTTAACGAGGAATTGAAAAACATTGTTTGATTAATTAGGCCACAAGATTCAATTGAATCCAACTGTCCGTCCTTAACACAACCTGAGTACCAATAAATCTGAAAGTCCACAGGTCAAAATTTGAGAAGGCTGAGAATGAGTTGATGAATAAAAGCTAGTTAGAAGTATTTTGATCATGTGGGAATACAAGATGTTGTAACAGTCTCATTCATACAGAAAAATTAATCAAGAAAAGAAATTGAACATACCGCGTTGCGTCAAAAATGCTGTCATCAAGCTTCCTGGAGCAAGTACAACATTAAAGTAGAGGACTACATAGGCAAGGCTTGCAGGAAGAACTGGCTGCTGCAAGTATTCCTTCCATCCAAGCTTGATAGCTTCTAGACCTCTATCAACTATCCATAAAAAAATTAGGAGAGTCAACAAACATGATAACCTTTTCCAGCATGCAACGTCACAACTCGATATTAAGATGCAGCTGTCCTAACTAATTTCTGATAACCAATAAACTTTCAACTACAAAGCCTAAAAGTTCAATCTTGGGTTACTTAGTAGCTGTGAACTTATACATCCCTCATTTTTTTCTGGATGTGGGATTCTTAGAGCAGCTTTTTCACCTACCTGTTTCAGTTACCTGCTTCAACTGTGTATTTAGAATTACATGAAACAAACAAGGCTAACCACTACTTTACCTAAATTGCTGTTCTCAGACACAAATCCTTCAGTTGACTCTCTACAACAAGTTTGAGAACATCTGCTTCTATCAAGAACTCCAGTAGAGAGTTTGTTGGTCAAATATGTGAGACCAATCTGACAAAAAATGGTAGTGAGTATTATATATAGCAGGGGAATATAATACATAAGTAACACATATTGTCAAAAGAGATTACCATAATTGGTAGCAAGCATAACATTAAACTAGCAGCAAACTTCAGACAGGTAACAGGGTCATATTTGGAGAGAAGAATTCCAAACACAGATGCTCCAGCTATCTGCAATATGTCTCCCACCGTGATTTTTTTGAATTTTCAAATGTTTACAGAAGAAATCTATAGTGTAAAAATTAACCATTCCTAAACATTTGTTGAATGTAAGCAATTAAAAAAAATTCAACTAATCTTATCTAAGCAGCATACTACATCATGAAAAAAAGTAAAGATATTATGGTCAAAGAAAACACCTCGCAAAGAAGATCAATCCGATTAAGAACAGCATTTGCTTGTGCAAGAGCAACCGGTCTATTTATTCCTGCCAACTGTATACATCAGAAAGAATACAAGTTATCAATGCATTGAGCTTCTCATATAAGAAAAAAGAGTTTTGATGGTTGCCAATATTCGATCAAACCATAAAGCTTAGGATGAACTACCAGAACAACCCAGTCGCGCTCCATTGCAACTCCTGAAGCTACTCCACATAGTCTCTCAACTGCAGCAGCAATGACAAGCACAATAAACCAAGGGCGGCGAAGGATGGATGATGCAGAAGTAATGGTAACAGTATGGGCCCGAATAATCATTGTTGCTGATAGCAACTGTGCGGCTGCCTGATTGAACAACATCAATGGAAAACACAATTGTGAGAATGTGTAACCAAAACATAACTGGGATATTCAATGCAAGTTAAAGCTACCTGGACTATATTTAAACCAACATATGCTGGTACTCTAGGAAAATAATCCATTAGTTTCCCGACCAAAGGGCCACCAACGATTATTGCAAGCTGTCAATTACATAATTTGTTAAAAACAAATATCTCCGCAACTACTGGACAAAATAAATATTCTGAATTTAACAATTATCCATCCACCTTAGTGAAAAACCCCACAACTGCCACAGGCAAAAGGCTTGGATGAAGCAATGCTATAGCAGAAGGCCAAGCAAAATTCCACAACTGTTCAACCAAATTTCCCGCAACAACACTAGCATAAAATGCTGCAAAGAACAATTATCTATCAGAAACCTAAACTGACATCATTTAACTATTCTATCACTCATTGCCAAACACGTACAGATCAAATAATTTTGGGAAGCCAATGAATTCTTCTATGAACAATAAATAACAGCGGAATAGACAGCTTGGTCAAAATGTTATGAGCTATAAACCACAGGGATCACTAGAGTTGGCCAAAAGAGTCGTACCATATAATCCAGCTGGATGGGCTGGAGTTGCAGCTAGGGCATGCTGTTCCTCCTCTGTTAAAACCTGAAAAGAAAACAATGAATCATGTGCATAAGTATATGGCTGGATTGAAGAAATGCAACCTATTGATGACAAATAGATTAAAAGAATGATCTGGAAATGAATGAAAAAAGAAAAGCATACCGGCAATGCTGTTAGAAGGCTATCAACAAAAGTTGTTTCAGATAGTAAAAGCAATGATTCAGACTCAAGGATGTCAGAGCTGATATGAACAATAGGGGTTGAACAATCAGTGTTAACCACAGATGAATCTTGTGAGACTGTTTCATCAGTAATAACATCGCTTATCTGAACATTTGTGTCGGTAACTGAACACCTAGATCTAAAATGACCAAACCTGCAATAACACAACTCACCTTTGTTAGTAAGCACACTGCAACTGGAATTATGATTGCTTATGCACACAACTGATTAAAAAGATTGCAAAATAAGTCAACCTACCAGGAAATTCATCTTAAACAAGACAAAGTTACAATAGTCTACAAAGCCAAAGGTGTTGCAAAATTAAGCAAGCAATTTTAAATTCCATCCATTCGTTATTGTTCCCAACCCCATCCACTCCACTCAAGTACTTAAAGCTCTAATTGTTACCAAAACACAAATTATCAATCATAAAAATAGCTTAAACTCAGGTACTTATAGCTCTAACTTTCAATATTTCCAAAGTTAACAAATGGCAAATCCACAACAGCTGAAACTCAATGACCACACTGTCATACCAAAAAAAAAAAAAGAAAGAAACCGACCTTAAATTCCAACAAGTCCACAACTTTTATCAGTCATTCCATAGCTCCAGATAATAATAACCAAAAGCCAATAATAAAAAAAAGAAAAGTACCTATAAGAAACCAAAGAAGGAGTCCAAGTCAACCGTCTGCGAGGAGAGAAGCCATGGCAAATTCTAGAGGAAGATGGTGGCAATAAAGAGGCTTTAAAATGTGAAGACAAAGTGTAAGAAACGGATGACACCATAGCCATGACAGTAACAACTTCAAGTAGCCAAACTTGAAGGACCAGTAGTTGCAGAATTGTAGCCTACTCATGCAGCCTCTAAAAAACAACAACTACCCTTTTTCCCAGGTCTAACAATAATAATGGGTTCGATTTCATTACAGAGAATTTCTACCAGTTGATAATAAAGATTGAATTTTTATGACAAAAGGGGGATTTCAGAGTGTGTAGAAGAAATGGGTCAACGCGGAAGGCTTAGAGAAAGAGAGGGTTATCTGTTGAGTGTTGGGGAAGTGTCGAAGTTGGGTTGTGTGAGTTAAGTTTGTTCTTGGGGAGGACAGTTGAAGAGGGAGATAGGAATTTGCATGGTGTGTTTGTCAGCATGTGTGGCTATTAGATTTGATGAGTCAGTCACCTGTTTTTTCTTTTTTCTTTTTTTCTAATAATTTTGTGGGGATGTGATTATGGCCATTTGGGGAGACCTAGTTGAACAAGTAACTCAGCATTGTCCACTAAGATTTTGCCAATTTGATGCGTTAATTTCCACTCATTTGACACATCTATACATTTAAAATACCACTTTCCACAATTCCATCTTTAGAAATAAATTCCAAAAATAGCACCTAAAACAATTTTATTCCCTAAAATAATAGCTTATATATACACCACTAAACACCCACAAACCTTAATTTTTTCCCCTTTTCAAAATCTGCCGCCTCTCGTCAGTGAAAAAAGACAGGGGGAGGGGAGACGACTGTCGCGTGGGAGGGGAAGGAGACGGGGGAGGAGAGGGACGGCGGTGGGAGACGTCGACGAGAGGAGGGGAGGGGAGGAGAGGAGAGGGAGGAGGGTGGGGAGACCGTCGGGGAGGGGGAGGAAACGAGTGGCGGAGGAGAGGGAGCAGCGGGGGAGAGTGACGAGGGAGGAGGGGAGGGGAGAGAGAGAGAGAGGAGAGAGAAAAAGACATAAAAAAAAGATAAAAAACATATATTATATATAAGTGGTATTTTTGGGAATCATTTCAAAATAGTAGTATTAAATAGACATCTTTTATTTGAGTGTTTTAAAAGGAAAATTGTAAGTTTAAGGGAAAATTACACATATGACATCTTTTTAAAGTGCTACTACTTAAATGTCATCACAAAAACTTAAACAACTAAAATGGCATTATTTCATTCAAGATTTACCATTATGGAAGTTTTTTCAATTTTAAAAAAAATGTCATTATGGAAATAATGACAGCTACCAATTTTATTTTTAAGAAGAAAATCATTCTAGATATTAGACGTGAATCAAGGAATTCAGATATTGTGTCATTTAAATTTTAAATATCAACCTTCCTTATCAAATCAAACATAACGTCAAAATCTCAAAATTGAATCCCTTCAAAACATTGTGGCAAAAAACGTCAAAACACTCTCTCTTCACAGAACAAAAGAAACTCTGAAATCATCATCCAATTACCAACAGAAAGGTAGGGAAGAAAAAATAAATCGTTTCATCGTGACCAAAAAGGTTTCGGCGGATGCCCAGATTAAACAAAAACAAGGGTTAGTTTTTCACTGATTCTTTTGATTCATATTTCCGTGTGTATTCCGATGGGTTTTGCAATTTTTCACCTCCTGTTTCGAAATAAAAAATACACATGTTTATTTGTTCGCTGCTGGTAAAATATGAATGCGGACACATTTAGACACATTTTATTCTATTTTTAAACTTGTCAAACAACCGTTTCAGTGTACATGTCGTTTACTAAATCTATATAATGTTACATTTCTAACACGGAGTACAAATGGACACATTTTTCATGACAATTGCAGAAAATGGAAGATGTCGAAATTTTAATGCAGTATAATGGCGTATGGGATGA
>CANYCX012966424.1:0-15964 GCA_948193385.1 Breynia disticha f. nivosa
AATCACATCAAATTTCACATTGTCACACTATCAACATTCACAATTGTGGTTGCTAAGAACCCATTTGACAACAACATAATCGTGCCACACTTTGCAACATCGTCACGCAAGCATACAATTTGAAAATCATTTCATTAGTAGTTCTTCCATACATTTCATACACTTTTACTCTTGTCATATTCAATTCATTTTCATTTTCACAACACAATAATCATACGAAGCAAGAATCAACCAATCACAAGTGTAATGTATCAAGTAAGTGGCAAACAAGCACTTACCTCGAAGTTCAAGCGCTAAATTGCCGCCCGACTCCGATTCGATTCCTGAATCTCGTTCCCTACATAATCACAATCACATTTCAACCATTTATCACACAATGTGGCTTATTTAAACCCCTAGAACAGATTCCCACACGAATCTCCCTTAAAACTCCCAAATTCTTAAAAACATAAATCTCTTGAATCTTACAAAAATGGGTGTTTTAGGGTCAATGGCTTATGAAATCATGTTCTATGTTGACACCCTAACAAAACCCTACACAATGTACCTATTTTTCCATCCCTCAAATCAGATTACAAAAAGGAAACTCATCTTGTTCTCCCCTTTCCTGCAAATGTGCAGAGATGGTGATGGAGAGGAGGTTAATAGATGAAATGTGGGTCTTTTCTTGATGATTTTTGGGTGGATTTGCTTTAGGATTGAGGGTTCTGGGTGTAGGAAAGGTTTTTGGTCGATTTGGGAGTGTTTTGGTCGAAACCCTCGTTCCTTTTCTCTCTCCCCGATTTGTCCCGCGCATCTGATATTTTAAACTGTTGCGATACGAACGGCATGGGGAACGGTTTCCAAAATCGTTCGCCATCCTGTTTGCCCATTCTGTACAGCCTTTCCATATAGAACGGTATGGGGAACGGTTTTGACCAAACCGTTCTCCATCCCGTTCGGTCATTCTTGACAGCTTCGAATATAGAACGGTTTGGGGAACGATTTGACCAACCCGTTCTCCATCCCGTTCGATTTCACGGCCCAACAGCTATGTTAGAACGGTTTGGGGAACGGTTTACCAAACCGTTCTCCATCCCGTTCTTACCCCAATTTTAGAGCATTTCTCTGCGATTCTCCTCGTAATTTATCCTGGTATTTTTCGGGGCGTTACACTGATTCTTGACCCTATTAGTCCAAAGCAACATATCGATGTGTACTTGCAACAATTGATTGTTGAGTTGTTCCATTTGTAGATCAATGGTACAATAACATATGACGTAGATAGAAAGCAGAATTTCACAATGAGAGCTGCTCTACTTTGAAATATTGCGTTGAATTTCGATGAAAAATTGCGAGTCAAATTCAATTTTCTCCACTTCTCTCTTCATTTTTCCATTCTAAATTTCATTTCCCTCCTAAACTTTACCTATATATACCCACTATCATTTTCATAATCTCACCTACATTTCTCTTACTAACTACGGTTCTTTCATTTTCTCTCTTACTCTAAATTTAATTTATATATTCAATTCTTTACATTTCATTTAATACTAATTATTTTCTTTTATATTTTCATGTTTCTTTTTTGTAGTTATAACTTATCATTTCATGAAATTATCCAAAGTATTTTTTCTTTACTAAATTTTTTATTCTGTTTTTCAATCTTATTATTTTTTTTCTTTAATCTTATTATTTCAATCACATTATTTTTCTTCAATCTTAATATTTTAATTTTATTTTGTTTAATTTTATTAATAATAACTTTTTAAATAATTTTATTTTATTTTTCTTCAATCTTATTATAATAATTTTTTTCGTCGAATTTTGACAGAAAATTTTCCTTCAAAATTCGACAGAAAGCTCAATCACCAGTCTGTCATTTGGCTCACTAGTTTGGTCACATTCTCCGCTGAATTTCGGCGGAAATTTTTTTGCAAAAATTTGACGGAAAGCTCAATTGGCTCACTGGTTCGGTCACATTCTCTGTCGAATTTCGATAGAAAATTTTCCGTCGAAATTCGACGAAATACTCCGATCACCGATCCAACAACATTTTTTGTCGACATTTCAAGGAAATAGTTTTTCATGTTTCAACGTGGATTTTTCTAACGCCCGCTTTCCTTTTTTATTTGACGGAATTTCGACGGGATATGGCGTTAGAAAATACCTCAATACTTTGTTGTGTCTCAAACCCTACTTAGCATGGAGACAAGACAAACCCTATTTGTCATAAAGACGAGACTATAACCAATAAAAGGCAAAATAAATCAATTTTACACATTTAAAAACAACTTAAATTTGACATGTATATATGCTGCATTTGCTTTCAATCAAAGAGCGGATTGACGACCCAACTCCTTTTGTATTTTTAGCCAACACGTAGGGGTGAAGGTGTAAGTACGTAAACTAAATTTCAGAAAATATATACAATGTCTACCAAACAAAGTACCATTTATACTTCATGATATTCCATAAAAGTTACAAATTAATGTATACTAGGAAGATGTTGAGGTATCATTTTCTTACACACAGTAACATTTATTCATATATTTTTTTACAAAAATAGATATAATTCGTAAATTAGAAAGTAAAAATAAAAAAAAATTCAAAAACATATTATTTTGTAATTAAATAATAAAATAGAGGTAGATATAAAATTAACCCTAAAATATTTTACCAACTGCTTTTGTATTTTGAGTGAACGCATTGGGTGAAATAATTAAACTAAATTTCAGAAAATACACAGGTTTGATTGTATATATACCTTGTTTTTATTTTTTTATTCGTAAATTTGTTACTATTTAAGTTTTTTTTTTTGCACTTTGACTTATTAAATTGCAAATACACCTCAGTTCTAAGTAGATAAAATTGATATATGATTATATAAGTTAATCTTAAAAAATTATAAAAACATAACAATTTAGCATATATTAACTTAGAAGTTTATATTATGTTTAAATATATAAAAATAGATATAAGTATTTACATAAAAAGGTTTAAATCCATATATGAAATTTTCATAAAGTTTATATGAAGTTTACATTAAATTATATCTATAAAAGTCAATTTTATACAAAGTGTAATTAAAAAGATAAAAACTATTATTCTGTAAATTTACCATTTATAGTTCATGATATTCCATCAAAATAACACATTATTGTATGGTAGGAAGATGTTGAGGTATCCTTTGCTTAAACACAGTACAGGCAGCATATAAAACAAGGCATGTGATTCGAGTTTGAGGATTCATATATATATAGTTTGAGAGTGGGACAAATATGAGAGACTATAACTAGCTGGCCTTTAGTTGTATGGCAGAAAGAGGAAGCATATGGGAGTCAACATATTTATGGCGATTACGTTTTCATCTTCTCAACCTCCTTATATACCATACGCCAAACATTCTTTCGACTCCACTAGCTACCGTGGGTTTCACAACCAACCAATTTTGTTTTGGGTCAATGTCATATTTACCGGCATTAACTTTTTCAATTACAAATTTTTTGCAAACCAAATTTTTTTGCACAGCTAATTTTTTATTTGCAAACTTACGAAATCAATCATACATGCTTTCTTTACCTTAAGAATAAAACGTTTTAATCATCATCTTCACTATTTTCCACCGACTCATCATCATTACAACCACCCTCCACCATCAAGCCCTCGTCCTCCTCCAGGTCCTCCCCTACCACATCGCCAACACCATTGACCCCTATGCACCGCCAGTACCATCGCCGGCTTTATTTGCTACTCCACCACCCGACCCTTTTACAATGCTGCCACCATATCCATATGCTCCTCCGTCTCCCCTTGGTGCTCCTTCACGGCTCCACTTGATCCTTGGTGTCCTCCTCCATCTAATTTGTTAGTTTCATTAAAATGTTTATGCGTGCATCTGTATTATTAATGTTAAATGATAACAAAAAAAAAAGAATATGTGGTTATATTATATAGGTGTTGCTAATCAACTGGATCATTAATTCTTATTTTTAAAAGGCTATACATATCGAAGAATCTGTGTAAGAAGAAAATTTTTTGTGTGCTTTTCTTTTGATTAATAAATAAAGTTGCATCATTCGTTTATATATACACTTTATTTTGGAGAAAACTAAGTATAAATGTATAATGTGCAAAAAAAATTAAATACAATTAAAAAGTTTATACTGAAAAATAATTTTTTTTTAAAAAAATTGTATAATAAAAACTAAATAATATGTATGGTATAATTAATCCTAAACGTCGATTTGTAACTACAGATAAGTCAAATACAAAGACTTTTAAAAATGGGCTGGATAAAAAAGGCTGCCATGGACAGAAACCAAAGCAGACTTATATCGTATTTCATGAAAAAAAAAGAAATAAATATGCAATATTAAAGTTTACAATGCAATAATTTAAAAAAAATGAAAAAAGTACAATTTTTAAAGAAAATGACGTATGGGATATAATTTTCCCTTTTGTTTTTCCACAAAACAACCTACTTCTATATTGGTCGGATTGATAATTTAAATTACTTTTAAATATTAAAAAATTTAAATAATTTTAAAATTGGTTTAAATGGTAAAACTGAACTTGACCAGTTACCGATTTACTAATTCATCGATTCGATCGATGACTCCATCTGATTTTGGCAATCCAGTGGGATCCGAACTCGATGTTTTGCTTAGTCCACATAATGATGAAGACATAGAGGTACCTCCAATTATAGCATCGTCATCAATTGCCCCAAATCAAATGCTTACCTATATATATATATATATATATATATATTCCTCACAATATTATACACTGAATGCAATTCAGTATTGGAATGTTTCGCCCACCTCATAACGTTGACATGAAGGTATTCAATGGTTTACATTTCTTTTAACTAACGTCTTCGCAAGAATAATTATCATTTACTACTGATTTTGAGAAGAATAGGAACTATTGATGACCAATATGGACAATTTTGGCTTCAAAACTAACCAAATTAATATGCCATTATAATATTGTGTGTATATATATGTATCCATGTTTGTAGGTTTAATTGCAGAGATCCAAAATGATTTTATATGGTATTTGTTAGGTTGAGCTGGTAAAAAGAAATGTCTAAAAATTGATAAATGATAGACGCGTAACCTACGTGAGAATTTTTACCCATTTATCGAGATACAAAATGTAAGGACAAAAGAAGAATGCGATACTTATGAGGTGTTGATTGAGTTGACAACTCAGTTTCTCTGTGAGGTTCGGCTTTGTGTGCTCCAAGATTGAATCCAAGTCGCCCTCATGAAGTAGGAGTTGTGCCTCCCGCTCCGAACCCGTATTAGTCCTCACCGAAGGTGGGAATACTGGGTGGTTCAGTCAAAAAAACGCGATAACCAAATATGCAGAAAATACCATAAAAGCAAAGAGAAGAAATGAAGATTGGCAAGTGTCAACAAGAAGTAAAGTAAAACGAAACTATGCATGCAGTTTTGGACACATTAATATAAGCACACTCTATTTAAGAATCTCGTGCCTCTACAGACTTACTCTTGTCTTAAAGTCCGCATCTTTCTCCTTTGTTGATCATATTCATGTCTTACAATAAGAACAATAATGGCTTGGTTCTTTGGTTTGTTTTAGTAGCTCATAGTTTGTTTTGTGTGGTATCAAAAGGGCAACTCCAATACGGATTCTATTCACGGACTTGCCCTAATGCTGAATCCATTATCACAAACGTGGTTCAACAATCAGTCTCTGCTGATCCAAACATTGCTCCCAGGTTGCTCAGGCTTGCCTTTCATGACTGCTTTGTTGAGGTATTCTTGCAAGCATGCATCTTCCACTCCATATATTTTATATGCCAAATTATTTACAAATTAAGATGGTATACAGTAATGATTACTTTTGGTGGATTAGGGGTGCGATGGATCGGTTTTGCTGGATACAGGAGAGAAGGATGAGAAGAAAGCGAAAGGGAATTTAGGGCTTGGAGGGTTAGAAGTTATACAAAATGCCAAACAACAATTGGAAACTCTATGCCCTGGAATTGTCTCTTGCGCTGACATTGTTGCATTAGCTGCTCGTGACGCTGTTTTCTTGGTATTTGAATTTCATTTATTAAGTTCTAACTTACTTTGGAACGTTTCTTTTTCTTATGTCCTGTGTTGGATTGTACACGAGTATTTCCGCTCTTGTTCTTACATTTTTTATTTACCATATTCTCTCCATGCCTTATTAAATCTGAGCTGGAAACTGACTCTGTGATTTTCAGACCCAAGGACCGTTCTATAGGGTTCCAACCGGGAGGAGAGATAGTAGAGATTCCAACCTTCCTGAAGCCCAGGAATTACCAGAAGTTGATGATCCAATTGAGCTTCTCAAGTCCAGGTTCAAAGATAAGGGTCTCACTGATAAAGATTTAGTCCTTCTGAGTGCTGGTATAGCATTAATAACTCACCAAAATCTTTTATAAACATATCAGTTGGGTTTGGTTATGATTCTAATTGTCCTTTTTTGAATATTTTTCAGGTGGACATTCAATTGGAACTACAGCATGCTTTTTCATGCCAAAACGACTCTACAACTTTACAGGCCACAGTGATTCCGATCCAAAAATTAACCCTTCATTTCTTCCAAAACTTAAATCAACATGTCCATTTAATGGAGACGTTAACGTTAGACTACCTCTGGACTGGGGTTCTGAAGACAAATTCGACGACCAAATTCTTAGAAACATAAGAAATGGTTTTGCTGTGATCGCATCTGATGCGAGGCTTTATGACGACATAAATACTAGACAAATAATCGACTCGTACGTTGGGGTGAAAGAAAAATTTCAGGCTGATTTTGCTCGAGCAATGGTGAAGATGGGAAATATTGGAGTTAAAACAGGCTCCCAAGGAGAGATTAGACGAGTTTGCAACCGTGTTAATTAAGTTTATGTAGTTTATATATTTTCTAATAAGGATTAGGGTTGTACTTTCCTAATTTATTGAATACAAATATACGAATACAACCCTGTTTGTTGCTTCATCTTTGTCACTTTAGTATATTTATATTTCTACAGAACCTTTTTTCTTTACAAAAATAGATATATTTATTGTTAAGTAAAAAGTATTTCAAACAAGTATACTTTAAAATTCAAAATATAATGAAATTTAATCAGGTAAATACGAATTTAATTCTTGCCTTTCTTTTTTTTTTAAAAAAAAAAGGATGAATATGAAGTCGTCCAAATTTTATCAAACAATTGTCAACAAGCTGACATAAATTTGTTATAGAATTTTAACGTTAATTTTGCTGCAAATACTCCCCTTCCCCTCTTTACAAAATTGCATAAGAATAATAGTAAAGAAAATTAATTTTTAGTTATTTCATTAATTTTGGTGTATTTTGGATGATAAATCTAAATTTGCACTGCAGTTTGTTGTCATATTATTGCTATGTTTAAAATAAGCACGCTTAAGGGAGGTAAATTATATCACATTGTATTTGTATGTTAATTTTAGTAAAATATTTGTGCCTATCATATTCAACAAATACAGAGATGGTATATATATACTTACATTTTGTTTCTTTGATGAGTTTATATTGTATAAAATTGTATCATAAAAAAATCATGTTTTTTTTAATTATGTATTTAATTATATTGATTATGATTGTTTTTTCATGGTTTTAAAACACCACTCTAAACAACAAAATTATAATACATTAGATTGGTGGGTTATCGTAATTTTGATAATTATTAGACAATTTGAGCCTTAAAATAACATATGACACTCTAGATGTGTTTTATCTATTGCAACATAATATTTTGTGAAAATCTTTGCGGTGGTTCCGTAATAAATTTAAATAAAATTTGCTTAAAATATTTTAAAGAAACTATTTTATTAACTCTTTATTATATATTTTTTTCACAGAATTTTTAAAATTATTTATGATATAATAACTAAATAATTGATTCTATTTTTTAAAACACTAAAAATGCAGCAATATTTTTTATTAATTTTAGTCTACACTAATTATTAACTTTTTTAGTAAGATTTGATAATATCATTAAGTAAAATTAGTTCTATTTATAAGGTTAGTTCAATCATTATATTATTTTATTAAAATTTTCTTTTATTAATTAAATTAAGAAAACAACATTATATACCAATAATTCATACAATCTTCTCAAACAAAACATGATTTTAAATCATACTATATAATACTATGCAACACCAAAACAATTCTTTAATAATCCACACTTAATTCAAAACAAGCACATTGTTATTTTTTTACTCTAGTTTGATGAATATGAAGAAGCAAAATAAAAAATGTTCTCTAATACTCACAAACTTTACTATTTTAGAGAATATTTAACAATTTACTTGTTTGAGAGGTTCATATTGAATGGAATTATATTGTAAAATAAAATTTTGCTTGTTTTAATAATGTATTGAATTATATTGGTTATGATAGTTTTTCTATAATTTTAAAATACTAGAAATAATATCAAATTATAACTCACTAAATTAGTGGGTTATCATGATTTTAATAATTATCGGATGATTTTATCCTTAAAAAACAACATATGACACTTATGTTATGTTTTATTTGTTGGGACATATCTATCATAAAAATCTTCGCAATGGTTCTTCTTTAAGTTTATACGTTTTAAAATTTAAATAAAATTTAATTAAAATATTTTTGAGAATCCATTTTATTAATTTTTTATATATTTTTTACAGAATTTTTTAAATTATTATGATATAATAAAAACATTTTTTATTTTCTTTAAAACAATAAAAATAAAATAATATATTTTATTAATTTTTATCTATGCTAATTGTTAAAATTTATTTAAAAAAATTATTTAGTTCTATTATAAAAAATTAGTCCAATTTATAAGTCAACTTAATGTTTTTATTATTTCATTAAAATTTTCGTTTGATAAATTAAATTAAAAAAAAATAATATTATACATTTACAACATACTATATAATTAATTTTAAACCGTACAAGCAAGCGCACAACTAAAGAGACGGTGGGAACCATACCCTCCCCCCCAACGCCATTCCCATCCGATGGGGAAATAGAGGTTGTGCTCTGCGTCTACTCCTCTCTTCCACCACATCTCCATCGATCCTCTATGGCAACCTTAAACAACAAACCAAGATTTTTCCCTTCTCACCATCACTCCACAACATGCACCCGCATTCACCAGATCGGAGCTCTCTTACTTGTATCTACCACCTTCTTTCTTACACGCCTTTGGGACCATACCACTTTATCCAACTGCGATACGCTATCAGAGCGTAATTCTGAGATTTCTAAAGGTGGATATGGGACCCACCTGTCGCTGAAGATCTATGTCTACGACGAGTCTGAGATTGACGGACTTAAACCCCTTATGCGTGGTCGTGATGGGACTATTTCTCCGGAGTCTTGCCTTAAAAGCCAGTGGGGAACTCAGGTAATTTGATTGGTAACGTCCCATATTTCTTAACCCACATCTAAATTTGATTATTGGTTGCAGGTCAAAATACACAAATTGTTATTGGACTCTAAATTCAGAACTAGGAATAAACAGGAAGCAGACTTGTTCTTTGTTCCATCCTATGTCAAATGTGTAAGGATGTTTGGAGGTCTTAATGATAAAGAGATCAATGCCACTTATGTTAAGGTTCTCACTTTCAATATCTGTCATTATATATGTGTTGTTCATTTTCTGCTGTGAATGAGAAATGTGGTTTTGGGTCCCAGGTGTTGAGTCAAATGCCGTATTTCAGGAGGTCTGGAGGCCGGGATCATGTATTTGTTTTCCCCAGGTTGCTTATTTCTTCTTTTAACCTTGTTTGCGCTTGTTGTTTGTTGTTCCGTAATTTATGTTTTTCTTCTTATTGAGGTTGCAGTGGCGCTGGGGCTCATTTGTTTAGATCGTGGGCTACGTACATAAACCGTTCCGTTATTCTTACACCTGAGGTATTGTTTCAATTTCTGTTGTGACCTTATATTTGCAGTAGCCGTATAACTGCTCTTTTAAATATACGAAAGAAAGCATGCTTATTTGGTTCTTGCAACTTAAGTGTATTGTATGGTTTGAGAATTGCAATGAGAGCTTGCGTTAACAAATAAAAGATAGCACTCGGTCTCAATATTTTTCATTCACTTTGGGTGTGTATGTTTGGTTTGTATCTAAAATTTTCTAAAATATGGTTTTAGCCTCTATTTGCATACATTGGATTGATTCGGTTGAATTAGGTGATTCGAATATTAAGTTCTTTTTAAAATCTTTGGAAGAACTAGGAGGAATAATATATTGTGTTCCTGCTGTTATTAGATAGTACAGTGACAAATAATTCCAAGGAAATTTGTGTTGCTATGATGAAATTCTATGTTAACTTGTTGAGAGTAGACACTGGTTTCCATTCTCATTTTGACCAAGAGGTTATTGGTCTGGAAAAGTGATTATTGAGGAACAGTCTACTGAATTATGTCCTAACATCACGGATGAGGAGGTAAAAACAGATGTTTGAGGATTGGTTACACTAGTTTTTTTTTCTTTAGAAGTCCTCGGAGACTGTCAGTATTTGCTGGTTTGTCAGTCAGGTTTTTGCAGAATTTTCGACATCTCGATCTATTTCAGTAAAACAAATGTGAATGCTGGCAAAGTGGGTTCATGCTCACAAACTTAAGAATATGAGTTCTTGGGGCATTGTGAAGACACCGGATTGTAGTTGGAGTTGGGGTGATTTGTCAAACTTCCTTAAGTTCTTTCAAACTGAGTTTGCTTATGAATTGGGAAATCGGAAAGTTTTTCCTTTAGTTTTGACCCGTGGTTTGGCAGTAAATCAATTGTTGATATTTTACCTGATCTGTGTATTAATGATATTTGGCAAAGAGGATGTTGGAGGCTTTCTGACCTGTTGATAAGGTTACACAATGTGTCTGAGATTTAGTTTCTTTACACAGGCTGTGCTGATGTTGTGGATTTATTAAGTGTTAGCACAATTCTAGTGGGATGATTGTGTGCTATTGAGATTATTTGACCTAAATTGATGGAAGTTAGTAGGTGGTAAACTTATTTGGGTAAAACGACACATCCCCAAGAAAAGTTTCACAACTTGGCTGATAATAAGATGGCTGTGAAAGTGTGCCAGTTGAAATAGAATGTATGTTCTAATGAAAAATATGGGCTGTGATATATAGAAGCTGAAAATGTTGGTCATTTGTCCTTCAATTGCTTGTTTTCAGATATTGTTTGGAGGTGCATTTTGTGGAAATGCTACATAAATAGGGAGCCCCTGAATTTGAGTGATTAGTTCAGTTGGTTTTCTAGTAAAACATGAACTAAGAGCTTGCTGTTTCGAGTTCAAAGAGTGGCATTTACTGCTTCTGTTTACCGGATGTGGAGAGAGACGAGTTCATACATTTTTCAGCAATCAACTCCTGAGGTGCATAGATTTATTAGACAGATCTGCTATAGTGTTACTGTCAGACACAAAGTCTTATGTAATTGTATAGTGGGGGGAATAGTGCAAAACTAGCATACTGATTAGTTTTCTTTTTTGATTGGTTTTGTTAGGTTAGGTTTTAGTTCCTAAGGAGGAGTGGGAGGATGTTCCTCCGTTAGACTCTTTGTTTTGTTGAGTTTTTCTGGAATATACCTTTTTTCAGTTCAATAAAATTATGATTATCGAAAAAAAGTAGCAACAATTATATAACAAAATTCAGAAATCAGATAATGATATTTTAATTATTATATATTAGACACAGAAACTACTTAAGGTTTTAACATTAAACTATCCAAATTGGGAATTGGGAACCATGAATTGATATTTGAGTTCTAATTGTTTCGGAGAGGAAAGAAGTTGTGGACATGTAGGTGGCTAGAACATTTTTGTGTGATTAAAATGGTTTTATGCAAGGGTATTCACTTCAAAAAAAAAGTTGCTTGATTTGCATAATTCATCTTTGAATTCATCTATTTTGTTGGAACTTAATTTAGTTGTTTTGAATTCTACATGGATTTAAAATCTTAAAATTGAAATTACTAGTTCTTTTTTGTCATTTTAAACACAAAAGGTTAGTTTTATTTACACTTCATTTTGTCGTCTATTTTTCTTATTAATTTCTTCATATCTGTACTTCTATAACCTCTTCTTTTTATGTAGTACTTCTTTCAACTTGCATTGATGCAGTATAATGGTTACAGTTATCATCTGTTCTTGCCCATTATTCTTATATTCTCGCTATATTTGTTGGATTAAGGTTTCTTTGACAGTTCGTGTATTGGTGTTAGCATAGGGGGATCGGACCGATAAGAAAGATACCAGTGCTTTCAACACATGGAAAGATATCATTATTCCTGGCAATGTTGATGATGGGATGACAAGAAAAGGTGCTACCTTAGTGCATCCTTTGTCTTTATCTGAGAGGAGATACTTGGCAAATTATTTGGGACGTGCACAAGGAAAAGTTGGCCGTCTTAAATTGATTGAGCTTGCAGGGCAGTATCCAGATAAGGTATTTTTGATTTTGTATTAGACACATTTCGTCCATAGTTCTAAGGGTTTTATTGTCTGTTTGCTGACACTATAAACAGTTGGAATGTCCAGATTTGAAGTTCAGCGGTCCTGAAAAATTGGGAAAAATTGAGTATTTTAAACACTTGCGTAACGCCAAGTTCTGCCTTGCACCACGTGGAGAGTCTTCATGGACACTTCGCTTTTACGAATCCTTTTTTGTGGTATCTCTCTCTCCCTCTCTTTCTTATTCACGCATCACAGACTGAGTGCATAAATGTGCTATTCCATGCTCAAGGGAAGCTGGTTGAGATAATAATGTTTCCTCCTGTTGAACAGGAATGTGTCCCTGTTATACTTTCAGACGAAGCAGAGTTACCTTTTCAAAATGTAATCGATTACACCCAGATATCAATAAAATGGCCATCTACTCGAATAGGTCCGGAACTTTTGAAGTACCTAGAATCAATACCAGGTAAATATAAAATAATTATTTTATTATCTTCTTTTTCTGCAAGTTTTGTCACTTTGGGGCACAAAATTGTTAACTTATTATTGTTTTTGTCAGATGAAATTATAGAACAGATGATAGCAAGGGGTCGACAAGTAAGGTGCTTATGGGTGTATGCTCCAGATACCGAGCCATGTTCTGCAATGCAAGCAATTTTGTCGGAGTTACAGAAAAAAGTAAGACGATTTCATCAATCTAAGGAAACATTCTGGTTACACAACCGAACCATTGTGAACAGAAACTTGGTTGAGTTCTTTAATTGGAAAAATCCTATGCCTTTGCCTTGATTTACACTTCAGTTTCTTGGTTCTATCAATCTTGTACCAGAATTTTGCTCATGCAGTAGGTCAGTTCTTTTTCATGTCTTGATCCTTTTCCACAACATACTTATACATTAGCTTAGCACATTATTCTGTACAATTTCGTTATATGGTAGACAATTTTCGTGGAAATGATAAGTTCATAATTCACGTTTATTCATGTTACTTGCTTCATTGAACTATGGTATGGTATGGACTACGTAGAAAGATTTAAACTGATATTCTTCTCCAGATTTGATTTGGTTTCGAGCTCAGCTGCTTCTGAAAGCCTACTGATTGCACTGATGTCGGAAAAAAAAAGGTTCTTCCTCACTCTTACCATGATTAGAGAAAGGAGAGCTAAACCCATATATTGCCTCCTGAATTTAGACTTACTATTTCTCTGGCTCTTTCAATTGATTTTGTATCATTTCGGCTCCTTTAACTTTTAAAATCCTAACCTTTAACCAAAAACTTAATATTGTTAATTTTTTCCGTCAGTTAGGTCATAACAATATATAATGTGTCAATTTAATACCTTAACTTTTAAATACATAATATTTAATAAAAAATTATAGCATCACTTGAATTAACAATATTGTTCAATACATCAACAATTATATATTTGAGCTACTTCGGATGAATGTGGCTCGGTTTGGTTAGTTTTTTAATTAAATCGCAAGCTGAATTGAGGAGTTCAGTTTTTTTCATGAAATATATAGTTGAACTACGGTTTAGATAAACTGATCGATTAAGTTTGATTAATAATTCAATAAAATATTTTGATTGCTCAAACCGCAATCTGAACGACCAAGTTAGTTTTTAAAATCACTTATCTATATCATTTTTTAACATCAATTTTAATATCGGTTCAAATAGAATTCTATAATAAAATATAAGTGTTGATGTTTTTAGTAATATTATTAATTCATTGTGACTGGTGTTATGATTTTTTGCTAAATATTATGTATTTGGAAGTTTATGCCTTGAGAGGATACATAATATGTTGTCATTGCTTAATTGACTGAAAAAATAACAACGTTAAGTTTTTTATTTATTTAAATATTAGGACCCGAGAGAATACAAAATTAGTCGATTGAGCTAGAGGGATAATAAAGTTAAGTTCAGGGACAATTTATGAGTTTAACTGAAAAGGCCAAAAGGAGAGGATCTGATCATATGATATAATCTTTGATCACTCATGGCGAACACTTGGTTGCTTTCCTAAGAAAGAAACCACAAGCTAGTTCTAGGACTATAAGTGTTCATCTCGTTTGAAGGTTGTTCATGATTCATCTCGTTAATAAACGAGTCCAACTTAAACATCATATGAATAAATGAGCTTGAACATTTAAGTACTCGACTCGTAGACTTGTGAAAATACTTGTTTTAGGTTTGCTAACATGCTCGTGAACGAGATAATAATTTTTATCAAATTTAAGAGTACAAATGTATACAAGATAATTTTATGACTATTAAGGTGCATACAATATGCAAGATACGACGATAATGACAAATTTTGGTTTGAAAAATAAATTTTAATTTTTAATATTTTAATTTGTTTTAGGCGAATTAACATGAAAATTGATTTTTGTGTCATTATTATTATAGTGTTTAAAATGTTTTAAATGAAACAATGTAATTTTGAAACTAATTTATTTCACTTCATCTAAATTTCAATTTTGTTAATCATGTGATGTCATCATATAGTCATTAGCCACCAATTCCTAATTTTTTGCATCACCATCAAATTGCTCCCTTCTCTCTCGATTGTTACAACTGTTGCCCTCTAAACCTCCATTCGTTGTTTGTCGTTACCACTCTCTCGTTGTAAAGCCGTTTTCTCATAGTCAAACAAAATGTATTTTAATTTTTGTTTAGTCAAATTCGAAAAAAATTGTGAACAAACTTGTTAACTCGTGAGCTTTAAATGAGTCAAATTTAAACTAAATTTTTCAGCTCGGTAAAAAAATTAGGCTAAAATTTTAAATGAATTGAGTTTGAATACTCCAAAATCTGGTGGGCTTGTTTACAACCTTACAAGTGAGGAATGATGAGATTGGATGACAACTACAAGGTAGATTGTCACATCCTAAAACATAATATGCCAATCTACATCTGATGCCCTTCATCAAATTTTACACAGGTTCGAGCAGTCAATTTCACTCCTCTTTATCTGGTAAATTTAAGGCATAAAACTTTGCTTACAAATTGCATCTTTTGTTGGAAATTGTTATCTATTTTAGCAAATAAATTGGATGTCAAATTTTTTGATTTTATTAGCTTAGCTAATAACAATCTAAGAATCATAACATTCCATGGATCAATTTCAATGCCTTATAAACTGGGCGTAGAGTCGAATTTCAGAATGATTCATTCAAGAGGCTATTAAGTGGTTACCCTCCTCTATAAACTGGATGTAGAGTCAAAAAATCGATTAAAAATTATAGTTCGGTTGGTTCGGTTAATTTCTTTTTACAAGTTTGGTTAACAGTTAATTTGGTCGGTTAACCGAAACCGACCGAATTAACTGTTTGGACACCTCTAATTGTAGAGTTTTAATAGAATTTACCTTAAGTGATTAATTAGTTCTTCCCTTAGGATCGGTGAAAATCAAATAATTGACATTTAAGTTAGGAATCTGTTTGCACGATTTCACTAGATTTTTCAGGCACTTGATGCACTCTGGAAAT
>CANYCX012966474.1:0-10401 GCA_948193385.1 Breynia disticha f. nivosa
AGTAAATACATGTTTTGAATGGATATTGATGCTGGAATTATATATTATTGAATCAGTAGAACATAAATGAAATCATGGAAATGGTTTAGACAATGTAATCCTTAATTGGATGGAGTTTGGTAAGATGAATGTATAAGTAAATAATGAAAAGTGGTTGACTTAAAGTTGATTAAGAATGTTTTGATAATGTTAAGTAAAGAATAAATGAGTTAATGGTTAGTTAATTCCTTGTATGCTATTATTTACATACAGGAGGATCTTGACGACTTTGGAGTCGTATTTGAGCTGTGTTTGCTTGTTGATATTGCTTGATTTAGAGGTAAGTGTTCTTACGCTTACTATTGATTTGTACTTTGTTTTAGGCCGATTCTATTTAAGTAGAAAATGCCTATAATGATATGCTGAGTTTGCTAAATTCTAAATGAATCATATTGAAAATGAGAATGTGATGTTTGATTTATGATTGATGCGAAATGGAATGAATGTATTGATGGATATATGTCTTAATTGACATATGGTTGATTGAACGTTGATTGATGCTTTGTTATGTTTGATTCTTGGTTGGTTGATACAAAGTTCGGTTATTTGATTATAAGTTTTGAAAAGCTTAATATGTATGATATGTTCTTTGGAACATTGATACGATTCGATTATGTGATTGTTTTGGCATGTTGTTGTACTTGCCTTGTTGTTCATTTTTATGAACTCTATTTGAATTAAATTTGTATGCTCTTCTGAATATATTGACTTTGGGTTGATATGTGATTGGTTAACATGCTCTTTTGTATTTGATATCTTGATTGATATTCATACGAGCTTGAGATAATTATAAAAGCATATGATTACTTTGTTGAGCATGTTGAGCATACATGATTGAGTTATTGATATATGAATGCATTAATCATTCATTGTGTTGCATTATTGTGTGACACAAATATGAGATACAGGCTGGGCCTTATGATTCCGGGCGAGAGCTCGATGCCGGTCTGGGACGGATGATTTCGAGAGAGATCTTGATGCCGTACTGGGTACGATGCCGTTCTGGGACCGAGGAAAAAATAAAAATGAAAAGAAAAAGAAAAAGAAAAGAAAAGAGAAAAGAAGACCCCGGGGCAGTCATTCGCATGTGATTGCATTGCATTCATATGCTCTTGAGTCGTATTCATATATAACATGTTTGATTTCATGTTTTTGATTTATGAATGCTTATGATGTTGATACGAGATTTGTACTTGACTATTGAGCATAATATGTTTCTTTTGTATATTGATATTATGTTCATATTGGTTCGTATGCATAATGGAGCATGATTGAGATATGCTTTGTAAACTTATGAGTGCTCGATGGCTTGATTAAGATATCTTGGAAATCTCATATATGTTTTCCATTGATGAATGATAGATACGTGAGTGATCATTTTACCTGCATGGTATGGTTTGATAAATATATATGTTCACATAAATGTGAGTTGTATAGATATGCTGATCTAATGGAAAACATGAGATGGAAACCTGTATGATATTTTATCTGCTTTGTGTGAACTATGTTGTATGCAGTTGTTATCTGATTTGATATGGTTATGTATTTACGCTAGAATCTTATCTATACATACATAACCTATGAAACGTATTATATGCTGTGTGTTAAACCTTAAAACAGAATGTGAATAGGCATTTTTGAGAATAATACATCCTTATACTGACCAACACGTCATCATATTGGATATTAAAGTTGAATACGAATGAACTTGTGTTTCAATATAATGTTTGACTATTGGGGAGGAAGGGACGAACACGACCTCATGTTCATCAGTACGCCGGTGCTAACTGGACCCCTGCACTTCATATAAACTTAAATTGGGTTTACACTTACTGAGTATTCTTATGTACTCACCCCTTTTGTTTGTTTACATGATGTGCAGATATAGAAGGATTACTACGAAGAGAACTCGAGCACAGATTTGTAAAAGTGGATAGTTTTGTAAAAGAAGTTTCAAATGTTTCAATTGGTGGAACTTTGTATTTTAACTTTTCTTTGTATGTATATCTATATACTTGACAAGTTGTTAATTGTTTCACCTAAAACATAGAACTATCCATGTTTTTGACATGAGTTAGAAAGAAATGATTTTATATTTTGATATTTAAAAATAAATGGAATTAATTTTTGAGTCTCACATTTGTGACCTTTGACATCAATTGCTCTCTTGATTAATTTTATTACCTTGTGAGATCAATCAAATATTTTTTTTATATTCTAATTTTGTTTCCATGCTTTGGGTGTATCAAATCTTCATTATTTCCTGTCAATTTATTCCTAATGAGATTGAGATTGTCCAATTAATCGGTCCGTGGACCGAAATTTTTTTGGTGTAAACATTTGCCCCCTACACCAAAAAGCTTAAAGTATTTAAGCTTGAATGATGTATTAATTTACACTAAATTTTGAAGCTCTGAATAAATAAAAATTGGGCTCAATCACTTACAATAAGCCCACATAAATGACCATAAACACTTCAGCATTTGAACAATCACCAGCAACCATCCAACTCTCATTTTCAAACTGCAATATCAATTTCGATCCTTCATTCTCGAGCAACACCAACTGAAGCTTTAATTCCACCAAAATAAATCTCTATTCTCCAAAACTATCATCCTTAAAAACCCATCAAATACATGCTTTTAGTTTCTCCAGAATACTCTCCATCTCCAAAACTACCCATCTTTCACTTCTTCCACAGCCACCAAACCAAGTTAAAATTCATGCCTTCTTCCACCAAAATAAACTTCATTCTTTCGACAACTACTTTCGATTTTCACAACCCATCAGAGACACATCTCTATCTTCTTTAAAACTATTTCTCATTTCCTCCACAACAATCTCTAATTTCAAAAATTCAACTCCCACAAGCTTCAAATCCAAAAATCAACACTAAAACACTCTCCAAACACGTTATCCCGCAAAACCTATCGATCGTTTTTATTGTTCACATACCAAAACGAAAAACCCAATGCCACAAACTTATTTTGGTTCCCTTGGCAAATTATGAGTAAATTTCCATGGGCGCTTCCTCCCATGGCACAGTCATGGCTTTTGCTTTGGTATCTGTTCTTTGGCCTGATTGCGTATAATGTTTTGAAATGGTCTGAGGCCAATTTCTATACACTGCCAATGGCATACTCTGATTGTCAATGGGCCAAATGTTTGCTTGCAGGTACTATAACTTGCTTTATTTTTTTTTGGAATGCTTGAAGGTCTGATTGTAACAAGCCAATGACGCAAGTGATTTTCAGATCTTCTTCCCTTCCTAGATTTATTTCTTCCATCTTTGCAGGGCCTGCTCTTTTAACTCCATTTTATCTTTTCCCTTTAGTAGTGTCTCTTCATAAGTTGATTCAGCTCCAAGGACTTCTGGCTCACAACGTTCCTTGGACTGCTGCGACTTTGTGTAGAAATCGGTAAGCGTAACTTCTTCTGACTTCTTTGTTTCATTGTTTTTATTCAATTAAGACATGGCTGTCCGATGGACAAGACGGCCTACCCATGGGCCTGCCTTGTTTGGGTACTGCCATGATCTTTCCTTTGGCAAAGGTAAAGAATGTGGGTTTGCCATTTCTATCTTGTCCGTGGAAAGTGATTGGTTGTTTATCCTCATGG
The DNA here is from genome assembly GCA_948193385.1 of Breynia disticha f. nivosa. NCBI lineage: Eukaryota > Viridiplantae > Streptophyta > Magnoliopsida > Malpighiales > Phyllanthaceae > Breynia > Breynia disticha. The sequence goes on from CANYCX012966474.1 coordinate 3,658, forward strand.
TAAAAACATGCATCTACTAGATTGACTTCCCTTCGAAATGGATTTTTGTGAGCTCTGATCATTTTCACTTCTCCATCATTCCAGAATAACAGGCATTGGTGGAGCGTGGATGAGACGCAAAGATTGGCATGGATCCAATCCCTCCTGAGCAATAGCCTATAACTGGTAGTGGAGTTGATAACAAAGAAAGTGGACGTGCAAACCTTACTGCCAACACCATTTCGCAACGAAATCACACCCAAGGTCTTGGTTGCTTCACCTGCCACAACAGTCACAACCAGGTCAGTATGTATTATGTCTTCATCATTCTTATCTATGTTTGACAAAGTCTTCCATGGAATGACATTGATGGATGAAATATTATATACCAACACTCTGTTAAGAGGCTTTCCATTGATATGAGCCCTTATATACAGGGGTTAGGTGTGGTTCAGCTCTGACGGAATCCCAAAAGCCAAGGGCTTGTCCATTTCTTCCAATGGTTTATCTTCTAAGCAAAACTGCCCTCTAGTTTTGCTTTCTTGGACAACCTCAAACATGGTTTTGAGAGAATCTTCATCCGACTCATCTCCTTGATCATCTTCCCTCGTATCATGGACTGTGTTGTTTGTTTTGGTCACTGACAGTCCAATTCTTCCATTGACATCCCTTTCTCCTTTAACAAAAATTTTACTGACTTCATAAAATTGCCTTCCAACCTGTTCACTTATAGTTTGGTTAGCTTGCCCCTGGATTTCTTTGCTTCCTTTCCTGAAACTAGCAGACAACACCAAAGATACCATACCCACATAAAAAATAGGTAAGTCTCCTACCTGAAAGCTACTTACTACTAGTTGAGCATGTGTTTCACCTTCACTACTACTCCCAACCGTGTCTACAATGTTAGTGGCCCTTCGACAAGACTTGCTTTTGCAAGGTCTACATACGTCATTGACAACACTTTATCCATGATGGCGTGAGTTTCAGCTTGTTTCTCCATCAATTCTTCTTGTCTCATCAAAAAATTTTCTTTTTGCTTTGCTATTTGTAAATCCAATTGATGGCTTTGCTCTGCTAACTTCATAGCTAGTTGACTCTATTGGTCTCTTCTCTTTTGGGTTAGAGTCCTCTTTTTCACTGTCCTTCGGTCCCGAACCACTACCCACTTTCCTACTTCTTTAGGTACTGGTGGCTTTATGAACTGAGGCCTGGGGCGCGTACTCTTTCATCAAAACAGAATGTTCTTAGCATTGGCGTTGTCTCTTCTTTTCTGACCCAAACCTTCTGAATCCTACCAACCACTCTTAAAGTGGTATTCCTTCGCCTTTTTTCGTTTAACCAATCCCTTAAATCGAGAGCAGCCACATTGACAGAGCCTGTCCCTTTAGGAAATGGGTCTTTATCTACCATCATAGTTTCCTCTGGAAATTTAATTATCCCCTTGTTAATTCTTTCTTGTATGATATTTTTGAAAGCCCAACACGCGTCAGTGACATGAGTCCACGTGTTATGAAACTTACAATTATCCTTTCCCTTTTGTTCTTCATTTAACGACAAGATATGACCCTCTGGCAAACTTAGAAAATGCTTCTGCAATAAAAAATCAAAGATCTCCCCTATTTTGGCAACATCAAAAGTATATTGTAAATTTTGCTTGTCACCTCCTTTAACATGGGAGTTTAGGCTGAGCTTTGGACAAGTGGTATTTCCTTTGTTTATTACTGCCACCACAACCACTTCTACTCCAGGAGCCTCGGGTATGTCCATCAAGTGGACTTCTTGGAAGTATGTGCCGATGGCTTGTTTCCTCTTTATCGCGTCCTTGCGCAAGAGCTCCTCATACTCTGTTACCTTGGTGGCCATTTCGTAAAAATCACGAAAATCCATACCTTGAAATTTTTTGCGCAACTCAATGTCAAGCCCCGTTGCGCCATTCTCACAAACTCTATCTCCGGAATAAGTAGTTTGCACCTGTTCCTCATTGTTTTAAACCTGGCTATAAAATCGTGTGCCCTTTCTCCAGGTGACTAGGTTAGTCTAGACATATCAGCTATGCTTACCTCTGGGTCACTTCTAAAGAATTGAGCGTGAAAGAGTTTTTGCATATTTGGCCAGCTAAAAACAGAGTCTCGAGATACATACCAGGCAAAGGCCACCCCTGTGAGGGAATTTGGGAACAGCCTCAGTAACATGTTCTGATAATTTGGATATTCAGAAAAACTCCCACATTGCGTGGTGAACCTTGCAACGTGTTCCACTGTAGATTAGCTTCCGTCACCTGAAAACAAAGAAAAATTAGGAATTTTCACCCCTTTTGAGAAAGGTCCCCTATCAATGTATTTCGAATATGGTTTCTAAAACTCAGGTCTTGCAAGGGGTCAAAAACCTGGGTCCAACAGATCCTGTACTACCTCTCGAACTGCATTGACATCCACCTGACCTGTGTTTCTACCATATAAAGTCTGAGTGAGCAGTGGTGAGTTCTGCCCAAGGGGCAGTCTATTGACAGCACGTTCAAAGTTCCCACTGCCCCCAAGCGTGATGTTCTTGCCACTGGAGGGAGCACCTTCTTCATACAACACTGGTTGTGTCATCGGGCCAGTATACCTCTGATTGCGAGTGGCAGGCTTAACCACTGGCAGAGTTGAAGCCTTGGGAATATCCTCCCTCTTGTGTGGGGGCTTATAAGCAGTTGCCACTTATTTTCCCTTATCTCCATTTTCTAATTTGCTCTTGGCCCCCTGTCCATTGACCTCTTTGGGCATCTTTTCATTCGAACTTTCCTGTTCAGCTCCGACATTAATCACGGGTTGGGAAGCAACTTTCGGCCTTTTTGGAGCCTGGACACCCTCTGCCATTTCTCCAGCATGTGTGAGGAAATTTCTTTGCGCAGAGCCATTGGCTGCTACCTGGGTTATGACAAGTGTCAATTGGGCCAGTGCCTGCACCATCTCTTTTTGCATTGCAGCTATTGCATCCAACACCTCCTTATGCTCTGAGTTTTGGTCTTTAATTGCTACTGCCCTTGGTGCGTGAGTCACCATGGAGCTGTTGGCCTCCTCTACGTCTTTGGCCTCGCACACTTCCCGATTTCTTATCACTACCATTGTCAAAAAACATCCCGCTGCCGCGTGCCAAAATGTTTGCCTCTTTTTAGAAGGCGACAAATGTCGTCCTTTCCTAACAATGAAAGCGCGAACGAAGTTAGAAAATAAGGTAAGAGCGCTCCAAGAATTTTAACGTTATTCCAAACGAAAAACAAATAAAAACGCACAAAATCTGAAATTATGAAAATCAAACGATTGCTAATTAAGAAAATTAGGACGATCTTTTTCCAAGGGTCCTTGACTCAATGGATTCAAATCGTTAATTTGACAATAAAAATAACAAGAAACAGAAATAAAGATGACAATTTGCGAAAAATAAAAAAAAGGTTGTAATGGCTAGCAAAGTAACGTAAAAATATATATATTTTAATTATTTTATAAAAATAATGTTTTTAATATAAATTATTTTATTTATTTATTTATTTTATCTTTTCTTATGAGATATTTATTTGTTTAAAAAATTCTAATTATCTTTATAAAATATTTATCTAATTAGATGCCGAAAGAAAATGATACATATATATATATATATATATATATAACTAATAATTAATTAAAGCGGAAAATAAAATGAATGGAAAGTCTAACCTGGAAGTCCGTTCAACGCAGTAGAAGAGGACGATACCTCGTTGAGGGTACAGACGCAGACGCGTTGGGATACGGACAATGTTTCGCACCCGATCTTGCACCAAAAAATCCGATCAACCTATTCAAAGAGAGAGAAACTGAGTTGGTTATTAGTATGTGGAAGAGTCTCTCTCTTCCTTTGGTGTGTGGAAGAATGAGGGGGAGGAGGGTTATTTATAGAGTGGCAGATACCTATTAGTGAATAAGTACCTTTCCATTCACAGTTACACTTTAATTCCTAAACTAAAAGTGTTTCTCATTTAATCCTTCTATCAAATAAATCATAATTAAATCCCTTAACTTAATTGTATTTATTTGACAACCCAAACGTCATGGGCAGAATAAATTATCCTTTTAGATGTCATCACATTAATTATAATATTTCTCTATCTCAAATGAGTATTATTAATAATATCTAATTAAGTATTGTATTATTTTTATTTTAAAAATATATTATTATAAAAATAATAATTTAGAAAATGTGATAATTTTTGTACGATTAATGAGTATACTATTAAAAATTCGAAAAGCTACTCACAACTTGTTATTTATGGTTAAAATTAATCGACTTGCTAGTTATTTAGATAATTTCGCTCAAAAAATTTCTCTTACAAAATATATTTTATATTTTTGTCCACATTGTTGTTAAAATATATATAATAATTCATATTAAATATTTTTGTAAAGCAATATAGAATATATTTATTTATGTTAACTTCAATTTTTTTAAATATTTTCATTGATGATTAAATATTTTTAGTATTGGACATATTTTTAATAAATTTACTATTTTTAATTTTTTTTGTAAATAATTTATAATTTTTATTAATTTAGTTATTACTTTTTGGATCATATTAGAATAAATAAAATTAAATAAATTACTAATCTTAATTGGATGAATTAACAAAATGTATAATTACAAAAATAGTGAGTATTAAAATTGGAGCAAGTCTTATAAGTTCATGTATCATATTAATTAATTAATTTTTAAATTCTTTGATCAGCTTAAATTTGGTAGAATATTTTATATAGCATCATTGATATTGTTATGATATAAAATATATTAATTGTATAATGTACATATGTTGTGTTTAATTTAATATTTTAAAACTTATTTTTTGCCACCTTTCTTTTAAGTCCTTTTATTAATATTGTTGGATCAAGGGTGATCAGCATTAAGTCTCTAATTTGGTTTTGATAATGGGAAACTCTTTAAAGTGATAAAGATTGATTTTTCAGGTTATTGGTGAATTCTGCAAATTGTTAACGTACGTTAATATTGGTGGTAACGTACGTTATTCATATGAACTTCAAGTGAAACCCAGATGATGAGTAACGTAGGCTGAAATGAAGACAACATACGTTATCCAAATTAACGTACATTAAGTTCAAAAATAACGTACATTAATGTAATTGAAGTTTCTTTCCGAGACAAAACATAAAGCTACGCGTGGTGGCAGTTGAGAAAGCAAAATTGGTAACGTACGTTAATTGAGATATTAACGTATGCTAACGCCTCTGACACATCATTAAATGCACAGGCATTTAAAATACAAACGGCTAGTTTATGTGTCCAACAATCATAAGCTGAAGAGAGAGGTATAAAAGAAGTGTAATAACTGCTGGGAAGTCTCTCTACAACTTCAGAAACATTAAGACATTCTTGTAAACAAAGTTTAGTGCATTTTAGCAAGCATTTGAGAAAAAGCCTTGTAAGCTTGATAGAAACTAGTTGTGATTTGTTAAGAGTGCTTGTGAGCATCCATTGATTGAGGATAGAAAGATATCATTGTAATAGAGTTCTCACTAGTCTTGAAAATGAATTTGTAAGAGCAAAATCATAGTGGAAGTTGGTAAATCCTTAGTAGAGGTACTAAGGTAGTGGAGTAGGCAAGATTGTGCGGAACCACTCTAAATTCTTGTGTTAATTCTTCTTCCTTATCTCTTTACTTCACAACTTCGCATTAATTCTGCAAAATCGAAGAAAAGGACACAGTTCAAGATTCAACCCCCTTCTCTTGAATCTTACAATTGGTATCAGAGCGGGTTCTCTTGCTTGGACTAACATCCAAAGAGTAAACGATTAAAGATGGCATTGAACTTTGGGGGAAATGGAGAGAATGTTGGGTATGCAATGAATAGGCCTCCTTTCTTTGATGGTAGCAATTATATGATGTGGAAAGAAAGGATGATGATCTTCATTAAGGCTCAAGACATAGAAATTTGGAAGGTAATTGCAATTGGTCCAAGGATTCCAAGGTCATCAAATGGAGAAATCAAGAGAGAGGAGGAGTATAATGATGAGGATTGGAAGGTTGAACAATCCAACTCTAAGGCAATGCAAATTCTCTATTGTGCATTGAATCCAGAAGACTTGAATAGAGTGACATCATGTGACAATGCCAAAGAAGTTTGCAAAATGCTTGAGGTCACACATGAGGGAACCACTTAAGTCAAGGAGACCAAGATCAATACGCTCTTACATGATTATGAGCTCTTCACAATGAAGGATGGAGAAAGCATCACGACAATGTTGGATAGATTTGTGATACGTCCTTTAGCGGTACTAAACCAAGGCTCGTCAGGCAAGTGTACCTATCGAACAATAGTATAGAAAGCGGAGTATCGAATGTCGAATTCACAGGGCCATTCAAATACTAATACTACCAATTTAATTCATTATCTAATCTGATGAAATGATATCAATTTGTGAATTAATTAAATAAAACAGAATATTAAACGAATTAGAATATGTCAAAAAGAGAAAATGAACACTATCACAGAGGAACTTTATGAATTCGTTAAGAAATGACAGATATCTAGACTCTATTCATCCTAAGATTTCATACGTGTGTGATTCAATTATTATTGATAATATCGAACATTCGACTGCGGGAATGCCTAATTTATGTTAAAGTATCTCTCGATTAAATTAACAACTAAGATTAGGTTGATTAGTTAAAATCTCTTTTGAACTAAAACCCCTAATCCAGCTTTACCGTTTTATACGTTCCTCTATTAGCTTTACACT
>CANYCX012966541.1:0-10482 GCA_948193385.1 Breynia disticha f. nivosa
AGATTCGGACAAAAAAATACTCTTGTTACATTGATACCAAACGTGCCTTGGTTCAGTGGTGTCTGAAGCTGAACTTGATAGGGCGGACTACGATTCGATCCCCCGCAACGTCGTTTGGGAGGGGCTTAAAATCTAACCACCTGGAACCTTCCCCGAACCGGATTAGTCTCGGCCCAGTGGGTCGGGGATACCGCGGCTCAGACCAAAAAAAAAACAAAAGAATGACAATGAGACAGATCAAAATCAGATTACCGCTTTTTCATTTTCACCCCACAGTATAATTTTTTTGCCTGCTCTCTTCTCTTAATTCATCGGGTTATAAAATTAATATTTCATTCTAAACCCAGAGTATTAAAATTTATATATAAAATTTAAATAAAATTTATATTAAATTTAAATATATAAAAAATTCATTTCATACAAATTCAATAAAAATATAGAAAAATTAGTTAATCTATAAAAATTTTAAAACTTTCAAATTATTGCAAATAAAAAAATATACCATATAATTAATCTTATATAAAAAAAGGAATGTGTCCTTCATTTAAAAACCTTTAAAAATAAAAAAAATATATTTTAGTGATAATAAAAGCGAAAGGGGAGTTACTGTTGTGATACGACAGCGTATTGACTTCAAAAGCCGACCAGTCAAACAAAACACGAAGGTACCATCACCCGCCACGTGTCACGATCAGACCATGTAGACGACTGCGTTTAAGTCACCGCTAGCTAAAATCATTAAATAATAAATAAATTAAAAGAAAAGAAAAAAAAAATTACACATTCCCTAAAATCTCTGAATTCTCTGTATATCCGCGTGATCACTAATCACGCTCTTTTCTTCAAATCGCTTCTCCTTTGTCCGTACAAGTCTCTTCTCATCACTCGATCCCTGAGGACTGATTCCTTCTTTCAGTCTTTGTGTCATGGAGGTAAAATAACAAATATTCAACTTATTTCTAATCTTTTTTTTTCGATAAGTTTTATTTTCTGTTTAGCTACTGACAATTGAGCTTTCTGTTGATATTAATTTTCTTATCTATTTTTTGATTGTGTTTTATTTATTTATTTCTTTTTTAGCTGAGTTTCATATTTCGCTTTTTAAGTTTTTTAGTGAAATGCTAATATATATTTTTCTTTGATTTGTTAATCAGTATATGCTGTTATATGTATTTTCGTTGTTATTTAGCGAACTAGATGAAACAACTGTGATTTAATTTTGTTTGTTTTCGTTAATACAATTTATTCAATATTGATTTGAAGAGTTTCCCTTAAAAGCTACAGTTCAGTTCTGCTTCCGCGATTTAGAGTAAGAATGGAATTGTGATTGAAAGTTTGGTATCTTTGATTGTTTAGACGCGATATAGAGTGAATTAATAGGTGTTTGATTGATATTTCAGGGAGCGGAGCATACCCTGGGAGTGGATAATACAAAGGGAGCGGAGGACACTAAGGGGGAGGAAGAGTCCCCGATGTCGGGAGCACATTTGACATCTGCTGCAGCTTTTGTTGAAGGAGGAATTCAGGAAGCTTGTGATGATGCTTGCAGCATTTGTCTTGAAGCTTTCTGCGATAGCGATCCTTCAACTGTAAGTGTGTACTGAGAGTTTGTTACTTCGTTGTTTAATGCTGAATGCGGGATGAATTTGTTCTCTCTTTGCTACATGAGGCCACACGTTGTATTGAACCTATGACAATTAACAATTTGGTCTAACGTTCAGAATATGAGAGTTTTACTATTGCCTTTTCACTCCATGTTTGCATTGGTTGGTTGGATTGGAGTAGCATTAGGGTTAATGTTTCTTTGCCCATAATGAAGATGCGATATTTAGTTTGAGAAATGGCCTTAAGATAGCCTTATGGTATCCTATTGAACAATTTGATTGGCATGCACTTAGAATTTCGATCCTATGAGAATCAAAATGGTATCATTTTGTCTTTTTAGCACAATATTAGAGTTCCGTCTCATCTTTTTTCTGTAGGTTAGCATTAGTTATTTGATGGATGAAGATTCCCCCCCCTAAGGAGCAATATGTTTTTTTTTTTGCTTCACTCAAGTGGGTTAGAGGATATGTTACATACTTTGGAATTTAGTAATGCCTATTGAGAGAAATTTACTGTTTCAAAGAGGAATAATTATTGCCTTTAAACTTGCTTGCTGTCAAGATATTGTAGAAGGAAAGAAACAAAAGAACAAAAGGATTTCAGATTTCAATTGTAGATGTATAGTTTGCTTTTTGTTTTTGTAGATTCAAACTCATGCAATTAGTTTTGCATAAAATGAATCGGCACACGATTAGTTAAATGATAACATTTTTGTTAATTATAAAAACATATTATTTATTTTGAAATAGATTCTTAAGTTAGTTTTTTATATTAAGTATTTGGTATATCCATGTTAATGTTAGTTTTCTTTATCAATGATAGTGATGCATGATTCATTTTGACAACCAGTCTGTAGTTAATTTTTGCCTTTTCTTTTTCTAGTTGACCAGTTGCAAGCACGAATTCCATCTCCAGTGTATTCTTGAATGGTATATCTCTAATCTCAGATTCAGAAATATTTTAGGCCTAATCAGTATGCACTTTAATTGTCTTAAGGTTTTTTGAATAATGTGAACTCTAGGCTTTTTTTTTTATTTTAATCACGCAGGTGTCAAAGGAGCTCCCAGTGTCCAATGTGCTGGCAACCGATCAGCTTGAAGGATCCTACCAGGTTAAAATTGTAAATCATGCACAATCCCTTTATTCTTTCATTTAGTTTTTGGAATAGCCTAATGTATTCTTCTTTTGATTTGTGGCAGTCAAGAATTGCTTGAGGCTGTAGAACGTGAGCGTAACCAGAGATTAAATCCACCCAGAAATGCTACAATTTTTCACCATCCAACTCTGGGCAATTTTGAATTGCAGCATGTCCGTGCTCTAGTTTTACCTGCACAAGCATTTTATTCAGCTTGTCCTTTTAACAATTTGTGTTCTTACTTGTGGCTTGACACAAATTGAATTAATTGCAGTTACCAGTTGGAGTAAATGATACTGAACTTGAAGATCGTATAATCCAGCACTTAGCTGCTGCTGCTGCCATGGGGCGGCGGCACATTGTGAGGAGGGAAGGTCAGCGGAATAGGTCATCAGGTCAAGGTCGTCCACAGTTATTAGTATTTTCAAGCCATACTAATGCACCTGCTGCAGGCCCAGTTTCTTCTTCTTTATCTCAGAGAGAAGGTGAACCTGTTACTGCAATCACATTTCCGGCTCCATCTTCACCATCCTCTGATGCTGGAGAAGAATCTTCTCTACGAATCACATCAGGGTCTTCTGATGTCCAAGTTGATCATGCATCTGCTTCGGCTGCTGGATCTGTTTTCCCTGCCAGTCAATATGGAAATTCCTTGAATGACAGGTATGACAATGCTCAACTCGTTCTTCCTTTGTGTTGCTGTTGTCACTTTTATTTATTAATGATTATGTTCCTTTCTGTTGCATATTGAATGTATCTATCTATCAAATTAGGAGGTCCTCAAATCAGTCTTCCCCTGGCAGCCAAGACAGAGCTGGGCCATCAGAATTCCAATCATTTTCAGAATCTATTAAGTCCAAGTTCAATGCTGTCTCAATGAGGTAGTTTCATGTGGGACATCTCTATATCTTTGACTAGAATTGTTTATTGAATATTATCTGCCTAATTTTTTTCCGGTAATGAGTATTAATAATTTTTTTTCCGGTAATGAGTATTAATATCACTATTCTTTCAGATATAAAGAATCCATTTCAAAGAGTACGAGGGGATGGAAGGAGAGATTTTTCTCTCGTAACAATACCATGCCTGAACTTGGTTCTGAAGTTAGAAGAGAGGTTAATACTGGAATTGCAACAGTATCACATATGATGGGACGTTTAGACACCAGAGAAAATGGTGTAACCAGCAGTGCTTCTGTATCAGACCGAGTGGAAGATAATTCAATGGCTGAATCAAACAACCAGCAATCATTAGAGGCTAGTAGTGGTAGTGCTGAGACTGATGCCGATGGCAGTGTTCAAGCTTCATGTGCTGCAAGCTCTGCTCCAAGTTAAAGGGGTAGTCCAACAACTGGTTGAAAATGAAAGCATCTAGCATTCAAGGTAAACTTGGATTGATAATTTCATTCCAAACAAATCTATTGTAGCAGAACATTTTAAACCCGACGAAATTAAGATTTTATAGCAATTACTATTAAATAGGTGAAATTTTACAATTGGGTATGCACTGTTTTTGTTAGGTGAAGTAAATCTAAACTAGGATTAATCATTTCATTTCAAACACGATCACACTTCTTCATTTGGATTGATCCTGCATTTGTTATGTTCTATTACACTTGATATAACAAATTTATGGGTCAAGTGAGCTACCTAACTCTGTTTTGAAGAAAATCATAGAATTTGTTTTTAGTTAGAATGGTGCTTCATTTTGATTGCAGTGACCAGGTAACTCCGCACAGAACTAAGTTTGGTTTCGATTCCTACCATTACCAGTGGGTTTCAGGCTCTGAACGTCATTTATATTTTTCTTATCATAGTGTTGTGAACCTTCCTGGTGCATCTTTCTTTTCAATGATATCTGATTTAGCAGTTAGAAACACGGCTTTAAACGATGCTTTACTGACCGTGCGCAGCAACTCTGCAGGTACGGGAAGCTATGGGTGCGATCCGCGTCTTCATGTTTGAGCAGGTGAGAATAGTGTTTTTAAACAAGAGTACAATTGTCATTCGAAATAAAGAAAATAAAGAATGATACATGTAGGCTGTTGTAAATCATACAAATATAAAAAAACTAATATCACTATAATTTGCAGAATATGATACTTGTTCAATATTTAAGATTCAATTACTTTCAAACATATATAACTTTCTATAATGTGTTTCGCTTCACCAACATTTTCGGGTTTGTTTGAGATAATTTTTTTATCTGGGTGTGGTTGGTATGGTATAATTTTGGATATAATACTTTGTCGTCCTTGTGTTATATGCATTTATGTTTTTCAGTCTCTGTTTTTTTTCAAATAATTTCAACGGTCAGTTTTTTTTTTCATAACTTAATTCAAATAGGGTTTCGGTTAGTTTTACTAATGTCTCTGTAATTTAGTTTTTGCAATCTCTAATGTTTCTAATAACGGACGCACCAACAAAATTAGTAAAAATCTTGAATTAATTTATGATAAATCTGTTGACTGCTGTAATTTATGATAAATTTGGGCACGCGGTCGCGTATGTTATCCAAAACCCAGAATTGTAACCTGTTTGAGCACAATAATAAGCGCACATTATCTGTACAGATAATGCGTGTTATTGACCATAAAATGGGCTATAATAATTATATATCTCAAAATTTTCGTGCTGAGCTTTTAATATACATTTTTAGAGATAAAATTTTGGGGCGTTACAATTAATTCTTCAACAATTACTAAGATTTTTCTTTATTCTCCTCCTCTTCAATTACAAAGGCTCTTCTTTATTTTCTTCTTCTTCAGTAGAGTTAGATAGTTGGTTGGTTAGTTTTAGTTAGGTACATTTAATTGTAGTAAGTTGGTTTTGTATGAATTGAGAACTTCAAAGATTAAAAATTTATGTGAATTTGGGAATGATGATGGTTATATGAAAAACTCTGTTGATGAGTTTTTCATTTTGAACAGTTTTGAACTTGTTTGCATTATTTCTCAAATTAATAGGTTCATTGTGTTACTTGAACCACATTTCGAATCATAATCAAACAATTTGAATTTTATTTAAGTTTTGAACTGATTTGATTTAATTTAAGCCTTTTTAAACCACATTCAAAAAAGATTTAATGTGCATCCTTGTTTAATTTTTTGGCAATGATTACAAGACGGAAAAGATTTTACAAAAATAATGGTTAAGTTACTTGTCCTGTTTTGAAATAAAATACTTTCTAATGTCTCTTTTAAATTTGAGTGTGTTAAAAGCCAAACTAAAATTTCATGTAGAAGGATGAAATGTCTAAATTATATTTTAGAAATGTTAGTTAAATTTTTAAGGAATTGGACAAGAAAATTAAAAGTTATTATTGAATTAATAATGATTGCCAAAAAAAAAATGAAAACAAGAAAAAATTGGTTGGACTTGGCCTCTTAGAGGTAACATGTGATACACTTAGATTATTCGAGACGAAGACGACCATGAGTCGATGAGATAATGATAATTCCACAAGCCAAACGAAATAGCCAAGCAGCGTTATCAAAATTCGACTGAAGTGGTCGGTCATATCAGTGAATCGGCAAATTGATTAAATGGTTCAATTCGATTTTACCATTCAGACTGTGTTGTAGATGAGCCGGTATTAAACTGGTATAAAATTGATGATCAGGTAGATTCAGAAGTGGAAAAATCAGACATGTTCAAGGTTCGGTTATTGACGATGAAAATTAGAAATTGAATTGTGAAGTATCCGGTTTGAATAGCTTCGGTTTCAGAACTGTTCAAAAATTGGTTGAATTAAATTAAATATTAAACCTTCAAAAAAATTTTGAACTAGTTCACGGTTCACAAAACTCATGAACTAGAATGAAGCTGCCTGATCTGCTGTTCCAATCGGTTTCGGAGGATTACGAAGGATCTCTACTGAGAATATGCTAAATCTTAGGAACCAAAGAGGAATTTTCCAGTCCATGATGAACACAAAGAATGTTTACGTTATACTCCCTTTTTCCCATAAAAATAAATATATTTAAAATTTCATAATTTTTAAGAAAATGATAGTTATAATAGTTAAAGTAGTTAAATTGCATTCCTTTGTCCCATAAAAATAAACATATTTAGAATTTCATAATTTTTAAGAAAATGACAGTTATAATAGTTAAAGTAGTTAAATTGCATGTGTTTCTTCTTATTATGTTCTTACAAAATTTTTATTGAAAAACACTCGGTTAAAGAAATTGTTTTATAAATAAATTTGAAAAGACAAGTCTACCTATACGATGAGACACTATACATAAAAAATATGTCTTAAAATAAGAGTGTAGGTGATTGAATTGTGGTCATAGTCATCCATTTTGATCAATCCCTCGTGCACCAGTAGTGGTTGCTTTTTCATAGCGAGATGGTAATGGATAGGGTATGGGTATGATATACTACTATTTATATTCATACTCATAATTTATATTTTTTATTCAGACCCTACACATACCCGTGCGGTTAGACAAGATTGTTATTCATAATCTACCTGTTGGGTATCCACTTACCCATTGAATATCCATTTACCCGTTGTGTAAATTCACTTAATTAACTAAAAAATAATATAGTACTAATTTAAAATATGACTTAACAAATAAAAATTACACCATAAACTTTCATTCTATAAAGATTTTGTCTTACTAATAATATAAATATTACGATTCAATACAAATAGAACAAAAAAAGAGCAAGAAAGTCACCTGAGCTGGTGAGAGAGGAGAATATGGAGAGAAAGACGTTAGAGGAAGAGTATATAAAGATAATGAGTGAGAGTGATGTGTGAATAGGTACGACGTATAAATTATAAAAGTAAAAAAAGGTGGAGAGAAATATTACGTATATATTAGGTTGAAATAACATAGTACAATTTATAACTTAATAAATATAAATTACACCATAAACTTTCATTCTATAAAGATTTCATCCTACTAATAATACAAATATTGCGATTCAATAAAAATAGAACAAAAAAGAACAAAAAGTTGACCTGAGTCAGTGAGAGAGGAGAATATAGAGAGAAAGACGTTAGAGGAAGAGTATATAAAGATAATGAGTGAGAGTGATGTGTGAATAGGTACGGCGTGTAAATTATAAAAGTAAAAAAAAGGTGGAGAGAAATATTACGTAGATATTAGGTTGAAATAACATAGTACAATTTAAAATATAACTTAATAAATATAAATTACACCATAAACTTTCATTCTATAAAGATTTCATCCTACTAATAATACAAATATTGCGGTTCAATAAAATAGAACAAAAAAACAAGAAATTGACCTGAGTTGGTGAGAGAGGAGAATATGGAGAGAAAGACGTTAGATGAAGAATATATAAAGATAATGAGTGAGAGTGATGTGTGAACAGGTACGGCGTGTAAATTATAAAAGTAACAGAAGGTGGAGAGAAATATTACGCAAATATTAGTTTGAAATATGAGTATGGATAAGAGTAATGAGTGCGAGTATGGATAATATCCAATGGGTATGGGGTACAAGTATGGGTATGATAAGGCTATATTCATACCCTACTCATACCTGCACACTAAAAAACAGTTAATACCTATACTTATACACATCCCTGTCAAAACAAATAATATCTGCATTGATTGGGTACGGATCGGATCAGTACCGTCGGGTAGGGTATAAATTGTCATCCCTAGCCTATATAGAACAATACAGCTTTAAAGGGAACAAAAATTTGACTTCAATTTAGGAGATTTGTATAAAATAAATTTCATATCTAATGGCATAATTGATATTTATAATGAAATGAAGTAGTTTTCGACAATTATTATTCAAAATGAGAGGGACAGAACCAGAAAAAAAATTAAAGGGGGCGACATTTTAACATACATTCAGTAATTTTTTGCGTCGCTTTTTTTTTCAATTTTTAAAACACATTTTTACAAATATATCATCTCTACCATAATCAACATTTCAGTTATAAAATATTATATCAAACAATTATAACAACTAACAATTAAATTACACCCTAAACATCCTAACAATTACGACTAATTAAACAAAAATAAGATTGTTCAAGTTACACACTAAGCAACCCAACAAACAATACAAATCAATTACAGTCAAATTACACAATAAACAATCCAACAATTAAGACCAATTTAAACATCAAGTTACAGAAAAACAAAACAAAAATGTAAATACATTTAACTAATTCAATAAAAAATACCAAAGAATAGGAAGATGACAACAAGATGTGGTGGATTTGTTGAAAAAATGAATTTGAGTTGATTTAAAAATAGGTTGAAATTAAGGTTTACATATATTTTAGTTTTACAAACATATAAAACAGTCCCTCAACAACTTTTTTTCTTTAAAAAAACACATTTTGAAGCCAAATAACGCTGTTTTCAACATAATCTAACACACACAAGTATAGCTTTACTTATCATCCCTCAAATATATTTTCTTTTCAAAAGAGCATTGCCCACACGACAACGTTTTGTTTAGGGCTTTAAAATTGAAAAACGATGTGATGACTTTCTCGACCACCCTTCTTCTTCAATGGGTCGACGCTACTCTTTCTCGCTCAATCACTCTCAGGCTTCTCCCTCTGTCGTCTGTCCATGGTCGTCCACCACAAGCAGCCACTCCTCTCCACACTGCAACGGTGCAACCTACACAGATCTCTGTGTGATTCTACCCCACCGTCTCTCTTCTTCCAGCGAGTAAAGGGGGCGGGCCTATGGTATCCCTAAAGTACACCGCTAGCCAAGGGGGGAGGCGGTCGCCCCTCCTGCCCCCCTTTGGTTTCGTCCCTAAAAACGAGTCTTCGCTGTTACTGCGGTAAAAAAAAGAGTTAGAGCCAAAAAATTTTGTTTGTCTTAATTTTCGAGTTATTTTAATAATTTAATACTAGTTATTATAATAAAGTGATTTTAACCAAAAAAATTATAATAAAGTGATATTTTGAACTGAGTATATAAAATATTAAAATTTAATATTTTAATATTATATCGATATAACACCGTTAATGCTATATAATTTTTAGCATAATATTTAACATCTTTGATAAAATTACAATACAAAAATTAAACATAAAATTAGACAAAAAATTAAATTTAATATTATATTTTAAATAAAATTTTAAATTCAAAATTAAACTTTGTATGGATAATTAAGGTTCTCACTAAAAAAGATGACTGATAAGACTAAAATAGCTATTGAAAACATGAAGAAATTCAAGAGAGAATTCAGCTTTCTACTAAAAGCAAATGCACTCTTTTTTTTTTGACAATAAATAGAGAGTTCATTAATAAAAGTCACCGGCAATTGCGGCGAAAGTACAATCAGGTGGGATAAAGTCTCATGAATGGCAACCTGAGAAAGAATTCGCAGCATGGACAAGGGTGTGTGCCACCGAATTCACAGTTCGCCGAATGAATGTAACTCGATCATTGACAAGAGTTACTAGTAAAGAGATACAATCAGTAATACTACTAGTACAAAGGGTTTCAATGAGGAAAATAAAATTAGGTTTAAACCGAACGAGGTCCGTAAGCTTGCGAATTGCACGGGGATCCCCAACCCCCTGCAATTCCAACTTAAGCAACTCATTGTTTTCGGCGGGCTCGTTTTTTGGAGTTCCTTTCATGGGAGTATCAGACGCTCCACTAGGCTCGATTCTACTGTCACCAGCTTCACCAGTGGGCTCCACGTCAGTCAAGCTTATTGGGTCCGGTCCAGTTCTTTTTCTTTTGGTTTTTGAGCACTGGACTTCCTCCTCATATGG
>CANYCX012968030.1:0-11473 GCA_948193385.1 Breynia disticha f. nivosa
ACTTGGACTCTAGACATAATGACTCATATACCGTAAAAATGTAATCAAAAGTTAGAAATTACAAAAGTAAAGTCCAATAAGCAAAAACAATTTCATTTATATAATTTAAAACATAAACAACGTAACTGCTGTAATTATCCCTATAATCAATGATATGGTTTCATCGTGAGCCTCCTTTTCAGACCAAATACATCAATAACTTGTACGAAAAGAAAAGGCCAAGGGAGAAATGTTAGCTTTTACATTATACTGGTGTTTTATCTATGCTACGCACGACAAAATATAAATTTATTATTTAATTAAAAATATTAAAATTGATAATTTAATATTAATTATAAATTTTATTAATATAAATTAGATGTAAAAATTTTATTTTTTTCTTATGATTTTTTATTTTGTACTTGATAATTTGAAAATAAATAATTTAATTTCTATTTTTATATTAAATATTAATTTTAAATTTTAAAATTAAAATTTATTTTAAAAATATTTTTATTTTCTAGTTGTGCAATAAATTTATCTTTTCAGGTCTTTTTTTATTTTTAAATTTTATATATAAGAAACTTATTATTTAAAATGACAATTATATTTATTTTTGACATTTTAAGATAAAAGTGTTTTAAATGTTCCAAATATTTTATTAAAATACGAATGAATTAAAATTTATTATTGTGATTAACTTTAATTGTTGGTAATTTGTTTTCATTTTTCTATTTTATACATTTCAAAATTATTATTTAAAATGACAAAACTAATATTTTTACTTATTAAAATAATAATATTTTAAAAGACACTTTTTTATTACATTATAAATAAATTAAAACATATCTTTGACCTTTCTATAACATGTTAGAGCATATGTAATAGGGGTTTATATCCCCGTATTAGCCACTTAATGCTCACTCATCAAGAGAGAGAGCATCCAAACATCAACCGTTTAATGCTCATGAAGTGGTTAATATGTGGACTCCACTAATTTTGTGGAGCTCACTTAAATAAGTTGTGAGTAAAAAAGTTATGTATTAAATAATAAATAATATATAATGGGTCATACAATAAAGTTTAATGAAAGATTTATGAGTATAGAAGAAAATTTAGTAAATAAAAAATTTATAAAATACTGATATGACACATGACACGGTCATAAATCTATTGAAGAGATTTATGAATGTAGATGCTCTTAGTGGAGTGACATATGTCTTAGTCGAGTAACATACTTGGTTGACTGTTTTAGTTGACTAAACAAAGTTTAATTGATGAGACATTTGGTAAAAAAATTGTTAGCATAGATGATTCATTTGTTTGTAATGTGAGATTTGTGTAAGGTTGAAATGTTGACTGCTTATGTGGCATGATGAGGTGACATATGATGACTGGGTATATAAGACCGTAAACTACATACGGCTTCTTTAGTGTTTTACCCAACTGATGCCTAATGAGATAATATCCTCTCTCTCTTCCCTCGTCGTACTTCAAAAGCTTTCTTCACTTCTTCTTTACTCTAACCCTAATTGATTCCATCTTACTTTCTAGAAAAATATCATTGCGTTGCCTCCATGAATCGGCTTGGCATCGTCCCCACCAATGTTGTTTTTCCTCTGTATTATTTTTGCGTGAAATGTTTGATAAATTAATGCTTATAAAATAGAGATGAGATAATTTAAATTAAGATAAAAAATGTTTAAGATAATATTAGAATGCATTGCAAAAATATTTTTGAGTGTTTGTTAATTTTGTTCACAAAGAAAGAATAAGAAAAGCAAGAAAACATTACAATAACTAACCTGAGATGTTTATCTTGACTTATTGTCAAGATAAGTTTATCTTGCAAAAGCAAAATATGCATTCAGCTAAGCGTTTTAACAAACAACTCGAAAAGAATAAAAATAGTAAAAAAGATAATTTCTGAAACATCCTAATGGTTAACAAACATTCCTCAACAATTTTGAAACCACACGATTATACTAATCGGTGATTAGACTCGTAAGCACTGAGATAAAATTTTCTCAACCGTTGCTTTTCACTCAAACAACACATAGGCCCCATGCAGCACAGATGCATTTTTTCTTACCAAGAAGCACCAAAAAGGTAGATTAAAAGGAATTAAATAACCAGAAAACCGCATATGAGAATCATAAGAGAGTCGGAGACAAGAGTCGATTCGAGCTCGAGGAAGCTGCAAAATCCATCTTGAGAAATTGAACTGAAGAAGATCACGTAGAAAAATAAAATACAAAAGACTTGGATACTGCATTGTGTGTGAGATCAAAGCAGTGAAATAGACAAGTCGACACTAACAAGTGATCATCAATAAAGCAATAAGAGAGAATCTCGCACTAAACCAACAAGATAGAATAATTGATGAGAGATGAAGTAAGAAACAAGTTGAAGTGCATGAATTAGATGAATGAAAATCAAAATCTTTCTCAATCAAGCTTCATAATTTCACCATAATCATCAGTACTCACAATCTGGTGGGGAATATGGCAATCAAATCCATTCAAGAGGGAGTACGACAACCGGTGGCAGCAATTAATAACAAGAAAAACACATGCAGATACTATCTAGACTGCAAAAATATCTACAACAAATTGGGTTTCTCTAGTTTCAGCTATATAAATGTTTCAGCACATTTAAATATATAAAAATTATTCTTCTAAAAATACATGTTTTTTTTTTGCGTTTTAAGGAGAATATTACACATGTTCTTACTCTAAAAAATAATTAAAACTTTAACCATACAAGACAATTTAATTTTCATATAATTTCACCAAAAACTTTTAACCATAGAAATATAAAAAATACTTCTATTATCTCATTTTAAGCGTTAATTTTTTTAAGAAATATAGACTTCGATCATTAATATATGAGAAACTGATAATCATGCCATCATTTCTATTATTAATATATTTCAGATGTTGTTTGGGTAGAAATTTGAGAAGAAAGAGATGAATTGTGATTAAGAGATAAGAATCTTATTCCGTCATTCATCAATTTATTGGCTAACATGTACAAGAAACAATTTTGCTATAAACATAATTCTTTTTCCGCCGATCAAAACAATTTTAACATAAGAAAATGTCCCAAATCACACTTGTTCAATAATCGAATAAATTTGTAAGTTGCGAAGACGTATATGAACATCATCAACCACACCTACATTGAGCTTCTCTTTGAATAAAGCGTCAATCTATCTCCATATGCTTCATACGCTCATAGAAGATGATGATACACATGATTTGTATGTGCATGACTGCACTAGATTAATTATTCAAGCTAGCTTCTTCAATTAGTTATGATAGAATCTTGATTCATTAGTTAGTTACTTCTGTTGGCTGTATAACTATGTGTTATGTTCAACTTGTATAAATAAGAGAAACCATTTTGTTACAAAGCAATAATGAAAGCTCATTTTCATTTCCCTCTCAATTCTCTTCTTGCTTAACTTCTTCCAGATTCTTCTCATACACTTACACATTTTTCAGTTCTTCTTCTTCTTCTTCTTCCAAACATTGTTACATTGATACATATCATCTATGCTGGTATCAGAGCTAAACAATTCACTTTTTTAATTCTCACAAGCATTAACTATGGATCTGTTTGTGCATTCTTTAATTATGAATCGTGTTGAAGATTCGTTGTATTATATACATTCGACCAAAATTCCATTGTAGTAAATTGTCACTATGTTACTTAATGGAACACATAACTTCCATTCTTGGAGTCCATCTATGGTCATGGCTTTCAAAATAAAGAATAAACTTCAGTTTCTTTATGGTACATTACTTAAACCTAATGATTCCCATCCTATGTTTCATCTTTGGGAACATTGCAATATGTTAGTTTTAACTTGGTTAAAGTGTCTGTTAAAATTGGAAAAAGTATATAATGGATTGATTTTTTGGTCCGCCGTGTCGACGACACCGCCTGGTATCCGGTGGCCACATTGGACCCCGACTATTCCAGACCGCTCCGGGAGGCTTGGGAGCTACCGAAGGGGAGTGCTCCCACGCTAAGAATCGAACCTGGACGGACCCGAGGCGAGACCTCTAGCATGGGGGTTGGTTGCCACTCGACCACTACCCCTTTGGTATATAATGGATTGATAATGCTAGAGAGGTTTTTCTTGATTTGATTTCACGCTTTTCTCAAGAAGGTCTGTTTAGATAACAGAATTACTAGAGCAGGTCGCAATGTTTAAGCAGGGAACATTGGATGTCAGCGACTATTTCATTGAGTTGCACGTTCTGTTGGATGAATTTGCAATGACTCGTGATCGGTGTCGAATCCAACAAACTAATCTACTTAAAATGTTTGTAGCCAATGGTGAGCATGACCGAATCTACAGAGATCGGTTAAGCTTTGTTCAATTGCTATAAAACTAAATAATAAGATTAAAATGGTGAATTGGTTGAAATAAGAAATTATGAAAAACTTTTGTCGATGAGCAGAAGTTTTAGTGGACTTTTGGCATTTTAGAGTACGTCTCAGTCGAGTAACACTGTTGTTGGTCGACTAACCTACTTGCAATTTTTCAAATTCAAATAGACAAGATTAGTATTTAATTCTCTAAGTCCCTCTGTTGATTTTCTGACTCGTTTATGCGGCATGTTTCCTTTTTACTCAAGTAATCTACAAACTAGTCGAGTAAAATGTCATTTGGCCCTCTAACTAGTTGTTGCACTTTTTCTTTGACCTGTCTATAACATGTTAGTCAAGTAACATATGTCTTAGGCTATGTTTGGTGTTGCTGTAAGAACTCCATTGAGGTGATAAAACGGAATTTTGTTAACGCAACAGATTTGTTTGTTTGATTAACTAAAAAATGTGAGTTACCACAATTTTATAATAAGTTTTTTATTTGATTTTACAAAAATATCTTCATCATCTGTTAAGTAATATTTAATTATCAAATATATTAAAACATCATATAAACACATATAAGTCATATTTTTAACATATTAATCACTAAACATAAATTTTTTACAATCTTACTCATCAATTTATATAATTTTTATGTTATTTATATGTTTATTATTCTATCATGTATTTTGAGACAATGATATTTTAATCATTTGGCATATCAATTGTAACTTTCAATATAAAATATACTTAAAAATTAAATTACATAACCAAACATAATAATTATGTTCATAAAACTCTATTTTAAAACACTGTTTACAAAACTCTGTTTTGTCATTACACTTTTTATCACTGCAATACCAAAAAGAGCCTTAGTCAACTAACATATCTGTTTTACTACTTTGGTCGACTAAACAAAGTTTAATTGAGGTAGGGTGTAAATGAACTGAGCCGCACGCGAACGGTTTGGTGTTCAGCTCGATAAGAGCTCGTTCGTGACTCGGCTGGTTAGTAAATGAGCAAAGTTTAAACAAAAATTTAGACTTGTTCTATAAATAAGCCAAGCTTGAACTCTCAAAAGCTCGGCTCGGCAAAGCTCGCGAACAAACTTGCTTATGTGTTTATGAACATGCTCGTTTAAGTGTTCGTGAATATGATTGTTTAAGTGCTTGTAAATATACTCGTTTATTTCATAATACATGTGCGACATAGTTAATAATTTATTTTATAACTTATAATCTTATATATATATTTTGTAAAAAATTGTGTTAAATAATAAAATAAACACATGTTGTGTCTTATGTATAATTAATAATCATCTTATAATATATCGAGTTATAGTCTTATACATAGGTCTACATAATATTTTTACTGTTCTAAATTATTTTTTAATATTTCAAATAATAAAATAAATAAATTTTGTATTTTATGTATAGTTAATAATTTATCTTATAATTTATAGAGTTATAATCTTATACATAGGTTTATATATTATTTGGAATGTTTTAAATTATTTTTAACTGTTTTAAATTATAAAATAGTTACATATTGTATTTAATATGTAGCTAATAATTTATCTTGTTACTTATAGAGTTATACTCTTATACATATGTTTATATACTCGTATACTCTTATACAAGCTTGTCAAAATTCGTGAATAATATTGTTTATGAGCTCGTAATAAACTCGTGAACATGCTCATTTAGAAGCTCATTTAAGATGCTTGTCTTAGGCTCGTAAACAGAAGTTTGTTTTAGGCTAGTGAACAGGCTCGTTAGCTTGCGAGCTTTAAATGAACTGAACTTAAACAACAATTTGTGTTCGATAAAAAGCTCGGTTCGAACTTGAACCCGTGAAATTTTAACGAATCGAGCTAGAACATTCTAAAATTCAACTCAGCTCGATGAGGAGAAATTTGTCAAGTTAATTTTTCTTGAAACATTTCACTTGGGCCAACTTTTGTATAAGTTTTAAACATGAAATTAATCTTTATTAATTTCACAATTTTTCATATTATTAAAATTTATTTAAAATTTTCAATTATTCACAACTATTTGTCCAACAAAACTGTCATCGAAAAAGTAATAGGAATTTCATGGTGTGTATTCCGCATCGAGTCCTCCTGAACTATTTTGCAAATGTGATCAAATCTAAATTCACCTAATCACGCTTGAAATATGCTCCTCGAGCCTTTTGAATATACGTTTCATCACTCCACTCGCTCTGGTAAATAGCTCTATGATTCTGGTAGTTAATACACCTTTTCACCAGTTAAGTGATGAAAATGACTTTTGTAAACTAATGGTTACAGTTTTTTCCTCGTTGAATCCTCTATTTAAGAGAACTCATAATAAAAATCTCCGAATGCGTCTTCCCAAGACAGAAAAGGTTGCCATGTCTTTCTTTCCTTGCGCCCAAGTCCCAACTGCATATAAAGCAACATGAATACATTCATGTATTCATCAAAGCAACATTTTTGGAAGCAACATCCAACTCCACCATTTCCAGATTCCAATTCCGAAAATACAATTCTGGAAGCATCAATGATGGAAAAGTGGTCTTTTTTGTTCTAGCATACGCATCCTCCATTTATACCAAATGCCAGTATACTATTCTCAAAGTCATGATCAATAGGCTTCAAATGAATCATGATATTATCCAACACCCTATACACACTTTCAGATTGAGTATGAGAATTGTCATAGGCAATAAAGTCGTGAATTACACTGTTGATTTCAATCCAGCTAGTACCCCTCGTCTTCTCAATCAATTTTCCTTTCATAAGCTTCCTTATATTTGCAGCTAAATTCCATTTCTCACATGCTGAATACAAGTTTGCAAGAAGAGCATATCTACCACTATGATTTGGCTGAAGTTGAATCAAGAGATCACCGATATATTCACCTAGCTCAAACGCCTTGTGATTCATACAAGCTGCAAAAAGAGCACCCCATACACCCGGAGTTGGCTCCATTGGCATGTCTTCGATGAGTTTTCTTGCTTCCTCCAAGTAACCTGCTCTGCCTAACATGTCCACAATGCAACCATAATGATCCACTTTTGGATCCAATTGATACGTATGCTTCATCATCTCGAAGCATTGAAGTCCTTCGTTTACGAGGCCTCCATGAGAACATGCACTCAGAACACCAATAAACGTAATTCCATTAGGCTTAACTTCGCTACCCAACATTTGAGAAAAGAGATTCAATGAACCAACTGCATCCCCCTGTATTGCCAATCCATTAATCATGGCAGACCAATTGTATACATCTTTCACACGTAACGCATCAAATACTCGAAATGCCTCGTTAATACATCCACACTTTAGATACATATCTACCAATGCAGTTCCAAGTTTTGAGTTCACTTCGACTGAGTATTTATCAATGTATTTATGCACCCATCTTCCAAAATCCAGTGAACCCAAATGAGCACAAGTATCTAAAACACTCGTCAAAGTAGTTTCGTTAGGTCTAACCCTTCCGTTTATCATATCTTGGAAGCAAATTAACGCCTCCTTGAATCTATTACATTGTGTATAACCTGCAATCAATGAGCTCCATGCAACCACATTTTTCACCGGCATTTCGACAAAAATTCTTTTAGCATCATCGCAACATCCACATTTCGAGTACATATTCATTAACGCACAATTCACATAAACATCACGTTTTACTCTTCCTGATTCCACATAAAATCCATGAATCCATCTTCCAAACCAAAGTTGACGAATTTTTGCAGCGGCACGAAGAGCACTCACAACAGTCACCTCGTCGACCATAACATCCTGTGATCTTAAATCTACAAAGCATTTTAACCCTTCTGCGTAAAATTCATTTCTAAGGTACCCATCAATCATGGCAGTCCAACAAACGGAATCTTTCATTGTACTTTCATCAAACACTTGGCGGGAAAACTCCACGTACCCACACTTTGCAAAAGCAGAAATCAAAGAATTTCGGACAAAACCGTCAAAATCGAGTCCCCATTTTATAATATGACAATAAACCTGAAAAGGGTTTATGCTTCCGAAGTGGGAGAAAGACTTGAAAAGCAAAGTGAAGGTGTGGTGATCAGGTTGAGCAGCACTTTGACGCATTCTTGCGTAGGCAAGGATGGAGAGGTGAGAGTTTGGAGTTAAAGAGAGTTGTTTGATAACACGATTCCATGAGGCGGTGGTAGTTGAGTGGATGTGGTGGATGAGAGAAATGCAGTTTGATTTGGTGTGTCGTTTGAGGGAAGACGGAAGATTGGGGAAATGTTGAAGGGTTTGGTGGCGGAGTAGTAAAATCATTAGCTTCTCACTCAAAAAAGCCTCATCACCTTCCTTCGAAACGTCTATGAGATCGCCGGCCGGCCGGAACACTTACGTTGCTTGCTTATTTAAATGATAAAACTATATTCTCTCTCCTCTCTTTTTACGTTTCATGTTTTGAAATTTCACCATCATTCCTTTTCATTTGCGCCATTAACTATTACGCTTCCTTCTCCATCTATATTGAGATTTTTTATTAGGTACAAATAATATAATTTTATCATTTAAATATTATTTAATATTTATATTTTTCATTAAAATTCTCATTAATATGGTTTAATGGTTAAGTTGTTAACCGTATTAAGAGAGAAATGAACAATTGTTTCACTAAGCTAATAGTGAGTTATTGATGCACATATCATGTATTAATTTTAGGTTTATGTTTGAAGTTAATCTATTCGAGATTATTTCGACTTGCTAACCTATATTTAAAGAATTTCCCTTCTTCAGATAAAATTTAGCGTAAAGATCAACTGAAGACTTACATTATGAAAATGCAATAAAATGAAGATTTTGCTCATTTTAATAGTATTAGAGTTCTTTCTAAGAAAATGGTTGAGTTAGATTATAAATGCACATTTCATTTCATTTATTGATTAGTTGAGTTGATATTGGTTTTATTAGTTGTAGTTGCTTGAATGAGCTTTCTTTACTATAAAAATCATCAAAAGTGATCCACGTAACAAAATGCAGAATGAGGATCTCAAAGATTGTATGATATGTTGTGTAGAGTAGGAAATATTTCTTAAAAGTAAACATAAAATTGTTATGACATATTTTCAAACCGTGAAAACTCGTAAAAGTTTGTTTTTTATTTGGTCTGTAACACGAGATATCCTGAGACCCTAGACTAATTCTCTTTTTCAAGTCGGGCAAGACCGCAAGGGCGACAAAACTCTCTCAATCGAGTTTTAACGTAACTGTGTGCCCAGGACTCGAACTCGAGAGTCGAGATCACTGGTTAAGCTAGAACAACCCCACGCCAGTTGATTTTTGCGATCGGTGGTAAACTCGTAAAAGTTTGTTGACACATTTGCAATGTAAAGATTAGTGTTTGTATTATGTATAATTTGTACTTAGCATTTACGAGCTCGAGCCGAGTTTTGTATCGAGCTAAAACTTTTGTTTATGAACAGACTTATTTAAAGTTTGTGAACTAACGAACATGCTCCTTTCACCGATTAGATATCTACTAGAGTTTATTTTTATAATATCATTAACATATCAAAGTTTTCAGCATATTTTTTCAATAACTAAATCATTCAAAATTTGATAGGTGTCGATGCTAACAAATATAAAATGTTCATTCTGAGAATTTACTCAGTACAGTTGGGGAGGTCCAATCAACAAAGATCAGTAAATTAGCAATTTGAGAGTTAAAACCAACAAACAAAAGCGACTGAAAGTTGGTTTTATGAGGAATTTTGTTTAAAACGAAATAAAAATTAAACGAACTTGCTAAAATAAATTAAAGCACAATCAAAATCAAAAATAAAAATTAAATTGAATGAAAATTCAATAATAATAAGTTTTAATCAAGACATTCTTTGGTTATTTCATTAGTTTGATCATTGACCCTAACGATTAATTTATTGTGTTTGAATAAAAAATGTTATAGGCACGGGCAAACGGCCGAGCATCCAATTTCTAATTAATTAGTCGAAATTACTGATACACCTTGGTCGAAATATTGTTCTAGCCAAAGAACAATTCCCGAGATAACTCAATAGAATTTAATTTCAGATTGCATTAATTATTATAGAAACTTAATGTTAACTAACAAATTATAGACACCTAGATTTATTTAAGTCGGATTACTCAATTTTATTAAAAATGAGACAACACGTCATTGATATCTTTATTAAACTGCAACTAAACTGCCAAGAATATGGACTCCCACAATTCTCAACTAACAACCTATTATCATAATAATTAAATTAAGTGATCATCTCAACTTAATCAGCATAACAATAATAAAAATCAATAACACAGGAATTGAATAAATACTCAAAATTCAATAAATTAATTTAAGAACATTAATCTCACAAATATTGAATCAAACTTCAAAATATATCAACTAAAGTTTGAGTTTAGACTGACATTCTAAACTTCAAACAAAATAAAATGATAAAACAATAAAATAGAATAACTATACTAATGAGTCTTCATTAAAATAATGCGAATTAAGTATAATTTTGTTTCTCAAAAATTGTTACAACCAATAATAAAAGTAATTAACATGAGAATATAATTTAAAAAATAATATATTTCATCATCCAATTATATAAAAATAACTAATAAAAATTATATTTTTACAATGAAAGATTTAAATTAATAACATTAATAATTAAATAATTAAAAATAAAATCAGATATTAAATTTGAATACAATCAGTTTAATAATATAAATTTTTTTAGTATAAATATTTAATAAATATGAAGAAATTTATTTAAATTATTAAATTTCCTTACACAATATTTATTATAAAGAAAAATGAATTAGATTAGTTGAAGTCCACTAATTAACTATAAAATCTTCATTTTATACAATATTCTTTGATAATAATAATAATATCAGACGGAAATCATAGGAGAGAGAAGATAAAATCTTCATTTTATACAAACTCGGCCCTAAAACATTTATAATCTAAAAACATTTTACAACGGAATTTAACGAAGTTTGAAAACATTTCAAACTTTAATAGTTAACATAAATATGTACATATGTATATACAATAGGTACAAAATCCCAAAACTTAACATCACAAAATTTGGAGCTCGACCTCGGATAATA
>CANYCX012968088.1:0-10264 GCA_948193385.1 Breynia disticha f. nivosa
TCATATTTGATGTAATGATGAGAGAGACATGCCTTCATTGCCTTAATATTTTTTTTGGTATGAACCCCCGGTATCCTCGACACATTGGCCGAGACTAATCCGGGTTCGGAGCGAGAGGCACAGCTCCTCCCTCACGAAGGCGACTCTCCTCGGACTCGAACCTGGGTCCAAGCTTTCATGGGAGGGTTGGATCAACACTTCGTGGGTTCATTGCCTTAATATTATTTGGTTGTTTGAGGTCATCATCTCCACTATTTGCTTTCTTTATTCGTATTATTTTGTAGATATCTCTCCTTTTTAAATCATTTACATTTTTTAGCAAATTCATCTGAGTCTCCTATCTATTTGCACCCACATTTTTTATATCAGAAATTTAATCTGGGTTTTGGTTCTTTAGTGTAGATTTTGGATTCAGTTGTCGGATTTGAAGGTAGTAATGGAGATTTTTCTTTTGTCTTGTTTATCTGATTGTAAAGTTCTGATCTTTGAGAACAATTAGGAGATGGGTATTGGAAATTTTGATTCTTTGAAGAGAATTAGGAACTGGGTAGTGGGGATTTTTTCTTTGAAAGTGAGAATCTTTCTGAATATTGTGATGCTAAAACCTTAAAAAGTTTGATGATTTTGGTGGCTTGAAGGTGAAATATCTAATTTTTTATCCTGTAACTTATTAAAATACACATTTCTTGAACATTAGTTTGGAATTTATTGTTGTCATGTAATGTAATGGTATGTTAGGCATTCCAAAGTTTCTTGCGAGTTTTAACTAATTCATTAAGGGTCACATCCAAATTGAATTTCTTTTTCCTTCATCTCTTCAGGGTAGTTGGAGATTTTCTTGTGTGTGTTTTCCTCATCTCTTCTTCTATCTCCTGAAAGCCAACAATATAGGAAACGTAAAAAAAGTCAAGTGATTCTGACCGTTCAACCAATTTCTTTGAGTTAAATGAGAATAGTGTGTTTTTGGGTGACGTCATTAGTTTTTCTCTGTCTAGATAACGTTTTCTTCTTTGTTTTGCTGTGCTTGTATTCACACAAGCTTCTGAAGTAGTTTAGGAATACAAAGTTTCTATCTTTACTCCTTTCATTTATGCAAGATCAAAGGAGTGAAGATAGAGGATGAGGAGTTTGTTCTTTTTTTAAACAATGAAATTGCTGAGTATCATGGGTAATTCTTTTGGTTGTTCTGCGTCCGGGGAGAGATTAGTTTCTGCAGCCAGAGATGGGGATCTTCAGGAAGCTAAGGCCTTGTTGGAATGTAATCCAAAGCTTGCTAGGTACTCAACATTCGGTGTTAGAAACTCCCCACTTCATTACTCTGCAGCTCAGGGTCACCATGAGGTATTTTGGAGGCTTCAATCAGGAGGGGAATTGTTTTTATTAGAAGGGTTTGTTCTATTTTATGAATTTGAGGTTCCTATATGTCATTTTGGTTGTAATTATGGCTTTTGTAACTTGTTTTCAGATAGTTTCTCTTTTGCTGGAGTCTGGAGTTGATATTAACCTGAGAAATTATCGTGGCCAGGTAATGGTATTATCATTGCTTCAGTGAAGTTGGGTCGATTTATTTGATTAACCCAAGTGATTTTAACCTTATAAATGTCAAATTCGTTCTAGTGATTCTATTGAGAGAAATATGTATTGAAAATTTTCATTTGACTAAACAGACTGCTTTGATGCAAGCTTGTCAACATGGTCACTGGGAGGTAGTTTTGACTCTTATGCTTTTAAAGGCCAACGTACGTAATTGACTTTTAAATTGCACTATACTTTCTGAGGTTTGAAGATTCCAGGACTAGGAATTTGACAAACATTGGCTCCTTGACTTCAGATTCACCGGTCGGATTATCTCAACGGCGGGACTGCACTCCACTTGGCCGCTCTGAATGGTCATACTCGATGTATACGCCTTGTTCTGGCAGATTATATACCTAGCATCCCTGATTGTTGGGATTTATTGATAATGAGATCAAATAGTGAAGAATCCATCCCGGAATATGATGAGGCGTATTTTTTCATATCTTGCACCTCTGAAAATTCCATGATCTTTTTTCTACTTTGTTGTTTTCGTTATATTCTTTTGGTTGGATATTTTGCAGTGGTCTCCATAAGCTCATCAATAGACCGGCAGATGGAGGGCTTACTGCTCTGCATATGGCAGCAGTCAATGGCCATCTTGAAAGTGTACAGCTGCTTTTAGATTTTGGTGCTTCTGTTTCTGAAATCACTGTGGAAGACGGAACTACAATTGACTTGATAGGTATCCTCTTGTTCTTCCTTCTCAACCTTCTGTTAAAGTTGATGCAACTGTCTTCAAGGAATCCTCCACAACCTCACAGAACAACCTTTGGCACTTCAGGCTGGGACATTTGTCCGTAAAGTAATTGCATGAGATTTCAGTGCAGGATCCTCTTGTTCAAGAAGATCAAAGTGAAGTTTGTGATAGCTGTCCTTTACCCAATTCCATCTTCTTTACTCAAACTATAATCTTGAGAGTTATCTCATTTTTTAAGAGAGGATCTTAGTTTATTGCTGTTTTAGTTATGCATTATTTTTGGTTGGATGTCGTTGCACTTAATGGTGCTCATTCAGCTTGTTTTTATTTATCTTTTCTTTGATTCCTCTTTCAGGTTAAGTGCATATTCCAATCAAGATTTAACATTTAACACTATATTACGAGATGTTATTCTCCAGCTTGTTTTTAAAATAGTGAAAAAGCTCTTGGATTTAGCCTGATTGCTATCTGGAAAATATTTTGTGGGTTTAAATTTGGAAGATCTAGATGACAGACAAGTTCGTGGTTTTGATTGAAGATTATGTTCTTCAAAGTTGTTTATTATATTCTTTGATCTTTGTATTTATTTTTGTAGTCCTTGCTGGTTTTGTTTAATCAGGTAACTTTGTAAAGCAGATGAGTTGAACAGGTAAAATTGAAACTTCTTGTCATTGCTAGGACCTGTAAACTACTCCTTTGTTTCCATTTATGGATAGGAGCTGACAAAATTGTTATAGATTTTTTTTTTTTTGCATTTCTGCCTTACAAGAGGTTTCCTTGCATAGTTACAGGTGAAGAATAGAAAATCTTGTTGCTTTTTCTGTAAACTATCAACGTTTTTTACCACAATATTTTAGCATCAGTGTATTTTTTTCATTGCCTTTTGCAGGTGCCGGAAGCACTGCGCTTCATTATGCAGCATGTGGTGGAAATGCACAATGTTGTCAAGTATGTATTGAATTAAGACGAATCATCTGAAGTATGGTCAAGTTGTTTCAATTCGTTGAATTTTATCATGTTTCTGAATATGGTGGATCAGATTTTGATTGCAAGAGGTGCTAGTCTGACTGCTGAAAATGCAAACGGGTATTGCCTTTACGTTTTTTTTCCCTCTCAAAGTGTTTTCATTACTATGAGATCTTGCAGTGTTCCCATTTTTGCTCTTGTTTTTTTGAAGTACCTATTTATTCGTTAGGCTATATACGATTGATGACTATCTGTTTTTTCTTATTTTCCTTGTTCTTATTTGTTTTTTGAAGGTGGACTCCTTTTATGGTGGCTCGTTCATGGCATAGAAATGAACTGGAGGAAATTCTAAGTACAGGACCAGAACACTTTTTGCTAACATGCCCATCATCATATCTCTCTGTTCCTCTTATGAGCATTCTCAAAATTGCAAGGTCAGTGCATTTTATCTTGTTGTATACTACTAGCTTGTTCCCATGACTTATTAAAGCTACTTTATATGTTATAACATTGCATCATGCAATAAATTGGTCATATCGGAACGTTTGCATCTCTTATATCTGCAGAGAATGTGGCTGGAGGAACAATGATGCACTGCCAATGTGCCAAGATCCATGCGTAGTTTGCTTAGAAAGAAAGTGTACTGTTGCTGCAGAAGGTTAGTTACCGAATACTAGCTAATACATTCCAATTTTCCCCAAAGTTCTTGAATATTCTTAGTTTTCAGAATTAATTTTATTGGACTGCATGAGCATATTAAGGGGAATTTAGTTGTTTGAGCGCAATATCATGACATGGAATTTAGTTTTCAACCTGAAAGCACGCATGTTAAGATGAAAAAGTTTTAAAAGAATAAGGAACTTGAAAGCCCATGTTCTGTTGCTGCAGGATGTGGTCATGAATTCTGCACCCGATGTGCACTATACCTTTGTTCGACAATCTGTGCATCAGTCGTTGCCCGCGGCCCCCCTGGCTCCATTGCCTGTCCGCTCTGTCGGCATGGCATAGTCTCGTTTGTGAAACTCCCTGGAACACTTGCACTGGTTAAAACAATTGGAAGAACCAGTTCGTCGCTCTCATTTTGCGCTTGTACGGGTGAGGAACCTGAACATACCGTGAGAACCCATCTCTGCAAGCCTGAGTTCTATTGCACAAGTATTTCCCCAGGCCTTTCTTCTTCTTTTCGCTCTTTAAGTTGTCAGAAATTCTCATCGACAAAATTCAATACCAGACGATGCATGGAAGCTCTAGACGTAAATCAGTGTTTAGTTCCTCGCGGAATTGAGCAGAATATGCGTGAGCGCTTGGTTAGGCGTTCAAGATCAAGGCTGAGGCGATCGACCACTAACAGCGAGCGGAGAAGATCATGGTTTTCTGCATTCAACCATTATGTTAGGATAGGAAGTGGGTGCTGATTCTTCTGCAAACTCTAATGGTTCTTTTTCATTTCTAATTTTTTGTTGAGTTCTCAACTTTTTCAACAGTACAGAAATTTATATTCCGTCAAAATTGTTGTAAATATTAAAGCATCTACAGCACAGTATAGAAAAAAAAAATGCAGAAATTAAATTGTTGTAAATATTAAAGAAAAAATTGTTGTAAACTGTTGGACGGAAACACACGTTATGCAGCAAAAGTTCAATAATGTTCGTAATCGTAATAAACATGCAGATATTTAATTGTGATAAATCATTCAGTTGTCAACATACTAATTTGGATGTGTAATTCTACTAGAATGCCAATTTGGAATATTTGAAAATTTTTAGGTTTATATTTTGAAGACAATCGTCCACCATAGCATGAGGCTATGGCGAGACAAAATGCATCTTGCTCTTCCATGGCTTGTAACATTTTGCCTTGCAAACACGATGATCACTTCCAACTTCAAATTGACCATGTCTTGTGGAATTGTTGTATGTGGAAATATAGAGAAAATATAGGAATAATGTTGTTCGGTTAATGCGATTTATATCAACGGTAAAAAAAAATTATTTTATTATCATTCACTAAAAATCAAAAGCTAAAGACTTATAAGAGACAAGTGCAAATCATTATTTATAAATTTACACCAAATTACTCACAAAACTCTATAATTATCTTAGTTTACATTAACCCAATTACATGCCGTATAACATAAGACATGGGCTGACTTCTGTCCACGTAAAATATCGCAAATTTAACATGACAACATGGACACTGACACGACTATGTTGCTGCCCATGTTACATTACATAGCTGATTACACATGTAATTGTCTGTATAATCTATTGGAACGTTGTAAAAACGCTGAATTTAACTCAAAAAGCGTCAAAATCATCTCTACCTCACTGTGTATTACACCAAACCTATACTTCCTGAACTCTAAATCTCTTTAAAAATCAAACCAACTCCTACAGTCGTTATATAATTGAACTTATCTATGACAATTTTCTATACAATAACTACATAAGCAATATTTTTTAATTATTTATTTCAAAATTATCTCTATTGTCGTCGCAAATTCTTCAAATTTCAATTTAAAATTTATTAATAAAATTAAACAAAACTTTATCTAAATCAACAAAATATAAATTATCTTTCATCGCTCTTAATTTATTGGGTGACCATTCATTTTTTGAGTGCTCTCTTCTTTATTAATACAAAACATATAAACAAAATAATTTACATAATTTTTGAAACAAATCAAATTAACAAAATACTCAAAATACAATATTTTAATACTTCTTGCCAAATTTATGAGGATTCATCGATGAAGAAAATCCTCTCAAATCTTCAATGATTTAAATACTCTAGTCTTTATGAGCAATGGCAAGATTACCAATTTATCACTATGGCATACTAAGTGATCTACAACAGTATTAATTAATCACAATGACATCGTTGCTGTACATGAACATAAATCAACATCATTATCGTGATATATATTTCGTCATCTTATTCCAAATTTTGAAGACAGCTTATACATAAGCTATATTTAATAAAATTTTGATAGAATTATGTTAAACTACAGAAACTTTCTGCCAATACCACAGATTTACAACGTTACGTTGTCGTACGACATCCAAAGAATCAAACGCTATACTTTAGTTTTCCTGAAAACTATCAAAGCCAAAAACAGTTCATTCATGATCATCAATAAAATTACACAAAAGCGAAGCCACTGTAGAAAGCACGAGGATACTTTCTTTCTCCAAAAAATTGATGGAATTACAAGGATAGTTCATCTTACAAGAAACAAAAAGAATCACAGTATGTACATAAATATTACAATAAGGAAAGGTTCAAATAGCTCAGGAGGGATAGATTAAATAGAAGAAGATGGGATGACTGGACAAGATGAAAAGAAAAAATAACGAGAAGAATTTTATCCTACATAATTAAAAAAACAAAACAAAGCCGAACAAGCCTTGCAAGGTCAAGAAAAAAACAAAAACAAAAAAATAAAAAAACAACATTATAAAAAGCTCAGATAAGATAGGGCCATTAGAATCTTTATGTTGTCTCCAAACATAACTCGAAGTAGTACCGACCATAATCATATAGAGTCTGAGAACTCGAAGTTCCACCATGCAAGTTTGGACGTGCATTAGGTTGCGCAGATGATAATAACATTCTGATATTGTAAATGAGGAATAAGAGAGAACAAACAAAAATGTAGGAGAAGGAAGAGACAAGAGATCATAACAAGAATGTGTGCTGTGAAGTGATGTAAATGTGCAAGAGATGAGTGATGAACAGATTGATAGGGTTTATATAGTGAAAATAGAGATGGAAATAAATGTTACACTGTGCATACTGACTTTCCAAATGTGTGTTTAGTTATTTTTTTATCAGCATAAAAGAAAAATCGATGAATTTTTTTAGAATATTATGCAAATTTTATTTTTGTAATATATAAAAATATATAATTTTTATTCTTTTTATATAATAAAAAATTATTTAATTATTTATTTTTTAAATTATATAATTTTATGTATATTATATAATAAATGATTGAATTAGTTAAAAAATTACATAACTTTTTGTAACATAAAATTTAGGATGAGGGACGATGCTCCAATCAAATGACACAGAAATTCACTAGGCTAAAAAAACGCTTACAGTTGTAATTATATATGCCAAAACGAATGTTGTCATTACTGTAAACCAACTCTTTGGAGTTAAAAAATTACATAATCTAACAATAGTGAAGACATCTTTATCAAGAGTAGATGACGTCCTCATCAAAAAAATCATCCAAAAATCATGAAATTAACCTTCATTTCATGTTTCTAAATTTTAATTATTTATTTACTTCTTAATATAGAAAGCTTAAAATCTTCTTATCAAGAAAGATTGTGAAGCAATTGTCAATAGATTAGACAATTTGGTGAAATTAGTTTTTCATTTTTACGTTTTTATTTATCTTTTAAGGAAATCTTTTCTAACAAATAACTTTGACAAAGAAAGAAAGCTTCATTTCTAGCTGGTTTGAGCTTCACAATGTTTTTGAAAACAATGCACATTAACCAATATTTGAAGTACTAACTAATTACTAAAGCTTTTTATTCATTTTTGGTTTAAATTTGCCAAGTTGATTCTTCCTATGCTTAAATTTAAAAAAAAAAAGATAGTTTCAAAGAAATAAAAAAAAAAATCCTTTGCCTGTAATTGAATCAGTCGTTGAAAAAAGAAAAGAAAAGAAAATGAAAGTACAAAATTTTTAATTCACATCTCCTAAAACTTCTTTTCTCATTGTCAGAATAAAAAAATCCTTTTCCTGTAATTTTCTTGCCCTGGGAACTCTTTTTCTTTCCAAAATAGATTTCGTAATATTTGCCTGTATTTCTGACTGTAACAGCATTCGTCCAGAACTTAATAAATTGCAGATAAAGTATGAAATTTTTATTAAATTATTTTAAACTTGATGAACGTACAGAAAAAAAAAAAGAATCAATATTGTTAAATTAGTTATGTCCCACAAGAAAGCTTGAAGACAAATATTTGGCATATGTGTAAGAGTTTCTGACGGTTCTGAGAAAGGGAAGTGAATAGGATTATCAGGAAGGAAGAGAGAGATAATAAATTAAATGGTGGGTGTTTTGAGAGAAGGAAATGTCACATGCAGAGAGGATAACTTAATGTGACTTAACAACCATTACTATACCTTCTGTGTTGTTATAGTGACTGTCTTCACATCTTTTACCATCTCAGTTACGTTAACGAAAGAATAACATTGCATGGGGAATCCAATTTTCAAACACTTTCTTCCTTCCTCAGAATTTTTTAAAAAAATGGTGCATTCAATACGTATAGAGAAGAAAGGTGATATGCAGTATTGGTCTGTCTTTTTTGTTTCAGTTCCCTCTCTTGTATAAGTTCTTTGACTTGCATGTCTTTGGTTTTGAAATTTTTGTTAAATTTTTAATTAATTCATCATCTTTAAACACCAACCAAAGATTCCTAGTCTTGATAATTCATCAAATCGCCATGTATCATGTTCTAATGCACTTTTAATTAATGATCATTGATCTTGTATGAACAGTTTGATGCTTGAATAATCTCCAACAGTAAAAAACTTTCCATGCAGGTACTCTAATATATTTCATTTTCAGCACTGAATGGAGGGTTTGAATAAATAATAATTGCAAGTTTGTTTCTTAGATATGCATGTATTATATACAGGAGACGTTGGTTGAGTTAACAGCTAAATGTCATAATGTTCGGCTGAGTGTGTTTTTCAAGTTGGAATCCAGCAGTCACCTCGTGAGATATGAGCCCTGTCTCCATTCCGACCCAAATTAATCCTCACCAAATGTAGGGGATTCCGTCTTCCATAGTGTTCATCTTCTATAATGTTCTCTTCAAAGCAAAGAAGCAATAGTGTATAATGGCAATCCATAAGCTTCTCCATCATAGCTAAAAAAGAGAAAAACAAACAAAACTTTCTTGATTTCATTAATTGCCCAATGGTCATGTTGTACATTGTTGTTTTTCTACAGTTTTACAAATAAACTTCCTTTACCAGAGAAAACGAGTGATGACGAGGCTATCTATACCTACCTCCATTCACAGTAAAATAAGTCTCTGATATAAGAGAGACTATGAATGACTAATGAGAACAACACAACACAACACAACGTCCAATGTATATTTGATGCTGTAAGAAATGATAGAAAATATAAAACAGAAGAAAGCTTTTGTATGTAAAAAGCTGGTTTCATTACATTTCCCATGAACTTTTTATGCTATTTGTGAAGTGTAGAAATAGACTTGCAGGTAATAACTGTAGTTGGCAGCCATAGCTAGGGTTTCTTTCTTGATCATTTATTTTGGAGGAAGAAGGTGAAAACAAGCAATTATTCTACTTTGACAGACAACACACAACACTCTTACTAGATAAAACTTTCATATGTGCATTCAACTTTTCTCTGTTTAATTAATTTCTTTTGGGACTGCGTCCATCACATTTCAACACAAAGTTCCATATTTTCTTCACGGATGTTCAAATGTTTCGGCAAAATAAAATAAAAAAAAGCTGTTCAACATTTTTAGTTGTTAATTTATCGAAACCATTGCACGATTGATTTGTATTCCAAACAATATTAACTCGTAATATTGCCCGTTTCAATTTGGTTATAGCATGGAATCTAGCAAAATACAACCTGCTAACTTGATACGGCATGACAAAACATGAAGTTGTACGATTTTTATAAGTTACAAATGAATTTTAGGCCTTGTTTGGTAACAATTAAGAAGTTTCCGGGAAGTAAATTACTGAGGAAGTAAGTTACTGAGGAAGTATGATTTTTATGTGTTTGGTATAAAAATCCACTTCCTGGGAAGTGTAAAATAATTTTTTTTGTATATCTTTAATACCATTGATAAAATAATAATAGTGTAATTATTTAAAATTTATTTATTATTAAAAATATTGACAAAATATAACATTAAAAATTTATACATAAGATTTTATAAAAAAATATATATTATGTAACAAAATTATCATTTAAAAAAATATATTTTCGTTTTCTATATCTAATT
>CANYCX012968285.1:0-15598 GCA_948193385.1 Breynia disticha f. nivosa
ATAGTAAATAATTTACATGCTTGAATTCTCAAAAATTTCAAATATATATCAATCTATTTTTATTTTCAAAGATAAGTGAATTAACGAAATTAGAAAATAACACTTATGTAATTTAATGAAAACGTATAAAATTAACATCACACCGATACATAAAATTAAGTTCTAGATAACACTACAGTAAAGCTTAAAATAGTGACAAAAACACAATATTATTAATTATTCCTAGGACATGATCGTCAGTTCCTGTTTTGCCATATTTCGGACAAAATACAATATTGTCTCTTTCACCCCAGTCCATTTAATTCGTAATGTGCTTCGATTAGGGTCTTCTCCTTTATCCTTTCCAGTCGGGATTTGGTATTATTCTCGTAAATGACATATCTTTTTTTTTCATATTAACAAAATGCACACAAAAATATTAATACAAATTTCTTATTTTATGTGGTAACACCTAAATAATATTTTATTTAAGACTATTCCAGTAATTTCATTATATTTATATTACACTATTAAAAAAATAATACCAAACGAAAAATTTATTTATCAATTACTACATTATTTTAAATTATATATTATAACATAATACTCAAAAAAACAAACTAACACTGATATTCAATTACATTAATTAATATAATAACACTTATATTATTTTGAAATTAATTTATAGTTGTAATTTTATTATATAAAAAAAGATACCTGATTTTCTTGCTTACACTACTCCTCGGAAGCACCGAAAATAATTCACCAAAGCACCGAAAAATCCACCACAGCTCCTAAAAAACTCCTACATAATTTTAATAACATATATTATACAACAAACACTTAAAAAACATATATTAATAACATATATACCACCGTTATAATATATGTTATTAAAATTATGTCAACAAACAAATTTACATATATACAACAATAATAGCGAATCAAGGTAATTAATATAAACTACCTACATAATTTTAATAGCATATATTATAACAGAAATACTAAAAAATACATAGACATAATAACAACTCATATTAATTAATATGTTAACACTTATATAATTTTTAAATTAATTTATAGCAGTATTTTTATTATTAAGTAATAACTTACCTAATTTTTCTGCTTCAAAATCTCCAAAACACTTTAAAAAAACTCCAGAAAATTTTAAATCAACCTGCTCAAGTAAAATTCAATCATAAATAAACATATATAAAATTAAATTTATAATAAACAAACATAACAACCTAATATATAATGAAATAATTGTATTAACTAATAAATAAAGTAAATAAATTATTCTCTAATTTATATACTTACAAGAAGAAAAACAGAGGAGCAAAAACAAGTCACCAGTCTTCTGTAAAAAAAACTTAGAATTTGTTTCCACCAACTAAAGTTTCAGCCTTTTTAAAGACAAAAACCAACTATTCTCCTCGTGAACACTTTAATTTACTGTCAAAAGCCTGCAACATCTGCCTTGTTACTGTTTTAATTTCCTGTCAAAAGCCTGCAACATCTGCATTGTTATTATTTTTCCACGTGAGTTTCAGAGTGCAGTAAAGAAAGGATAGCTTTTGTCTTTTTGCCTTGATGAAAAACTTGCCATGTCAGCCCAAATCACCCTGATTTGTTAATATTTTTGTACTTCCCCCTTTGTTTGCCAAATGCTTTCCTTCACCACCCCTTTTCTCTAAAAAGTCCTAAATCAGTACTAATCGAATTGATCAAAACCAAACAACGGTATTAATCTATTTTGGAAATAATGATTAATGCTTTACAATACCATTGAATCCAGTTTTCTCTATAAAACACCAAAATCTTCTTTCAAAAATACCCATTAGATCAATGCATCCATATCATTCTTGTGTTCTAACTCCTCAAAATGAGGTGAAATGGAGTTTTGAGGAGAACAAATTGTTCGAAGATGCATTGGCTCGAGTTGATATTCAATCTCCAAATCTTTTCGAAAGCATTGCGACTTATCTTCCTGGAAAAACTATCAAACAAATCAAAGATCATTTCTTTATTTTGTTAGGAGATGTTGAGATGATCGAGTCAGGATCAGTTCCTTTGCCTGATTATGCAGATGGTAACAGAAGTGAAATTCATGTTGCAGTTGCAGTTGCAGAGAGACAGCCTTATAATTATAAGAGAAAGAAGGGAGTTCCGTGGACTCCTGAAGAACATCAGTATGTATCAGTAATCTCTTCTCGTTTCACCATTTCCATTTAAGCTTGTTATTACTAATTTGTTATTTACACTCTTTAATAGTTTACCGTTTATTGTATGTTGCATCAGTATTTTATTAAGTTTTTATTTATTAAATTTTTTGATTACTCAAAAATCTCATATGAAATTTTACTATATGAGTCATACTTCTTATAAATTGATCTATTGAAAAGTAGACCTACTTACCATAAAATAGTTTATATTTATAAACGACTTCATAGTAGTTCAAGTTTCTTCTCTTTTTGTCTAACTCTCTTTTTTAATGAGTTTCGAAAATATCCCCTATTCATAGATTCGAGATTCGTATCTATGAATTGAAATATCCGAATGACCACCTCTACAATTAACTGTTAGTCTTCACATCGTTCATTTGAAAAAAATTGAAACCCTTTTTATTAAATGATCATAATACATCCCAAAAATCTAAATTTTTTAT
The DNA here is from genome assembly GCA_948193385.1 of Breynia disticha f. nivosa. Lineage (NCBI taxonomy): Eukaryota > Viridiplantae > Streptophyta > Magnoliopsida > Malpighiales > Phyllanthaceae > Breynia > Breynia disticha. The sequence continues at coordinate 2,648 of CANYCX012968285.1, forward strand.
CAAAAAAAGAACCAACATCATTTTTTTCCAATAACACACCAAAATGGATGATAAATCATTCCATACTAGAAATAATTTCAGAAAATCTTTTGATAACACAGACCATCGTGAATATTCTAAGTTCTGATAATTTTTTAGCGATTGAAAATGTTAATAGTCATAAGAAGAATGCTCTCAACTTTGGATTCAGGTTGTTCCTGAAGGGATTAGAAAAACATGGAAAGGGAGATTGGAAGAGTGTTTCCAAGCTCATAAGAAGCAGGACTCCTTCCCAAGTTGCAAGCCATGCTCAGAAATATTTCCTTCGCCTCGAAAAATCCAGCACCAAAAGCTTGAGTTCGAGTTGAAATCAAAGGAAAAATAGAATTTAACTGCTAAAAATGGTTCTTTGGAAACCATCAGGTATCTTAGTTTGAATCTTCTGCAGAGTTTGTGGCTTCTGGTTTTCGAACACCTGTAAACATAAAACAACTGTCAATATGGTTTCTTAATACAGCATGTAGTTTTGTTAATTCTGTCTTAAATATTTTACTGCTGGGTAATTAATATACTATCCAGCATTTTTTATAATTAAATCACTTGTTATTGCTATCTAATCAAATTTGAATAAGTAGAACTTACTTTGCTTTAAGCGGGTCGTAGTAGGATTAATGATTTATGATGAAGCAGTATCTCTATTTCGGTGAGAATTAATACGGGATCAGAGCAGGGCACACAACTCATGCCTCTCGAAGGAGATTCCGTGGGGATTCGATCCTAATAGCACATCAAGTCAAACCTCACAAGGGTTAAGTTGTCAATTCAACTAACACTTCATGGTATTTCATTTTGTACTGAAGACGTAAAAATTGAAATTTGACGTAAAAATTGAAATTTATTGATGTAACACGATTACTGACACGTAATCTTCTATTACGAGTATACTAATTAACACCTTAATTTAACTAGTTAAAATCAACACCTTAATTTAACTAGTTAAAATCAACTTGGAAAAAAATAGAGTTAATATTATAAGTTAAACAAAATTATGAAACCGAAATTGAAGCTTATCCGTTTTAAGTGGAAAGAACATCAAGCAAATCAGGGCTTGTCCATTAATAACTATCATGATTATAGAAAGAACAAAGAATCATACCATTCTCACATTCTGTAATAAGAGAATCAGGACATCGATTGCATTGAACCAAAGCTAAATCTCTATGAACAAATTGGCTATATCGACATAATAATTACAGTTGAACAAGAGCTCTATCTTTAAGCAAAGCTTCTACTGCTTTTCTTCCTGAAACCAAAGCACCATCAAAAGTTGCAGAGGTCAAGTAATCACCACACAAGTATATACCCTTTCCAATCGGAGGATTTTTCATCAAATCTGTTGGAGGGCGTTGGTTCGGTTGAGCAAACGGAACCCTATAAGTTCTTAAGTGCTTCCATGATCCAACCAGTGAATAATCAAACCAGCCTGAAAGTTCTTCCATAACTTTGGCTGTAAGATCTTTATCAGATACATCCTTAAATAGCCCTATTAATGATACTGAAACCAGACCCTTCCCTGGTGGAGCATAAGACTTAGCCACATTCGTAGCGAAGAACATGTTGTTTATAATTCCTTTACCTGATCCATTCAGAAATAAAACTGGGTCTTTAACTGGAATTTTGTCCAAATCTGCAGAGAAATATAAGCACACTGTACTCCTACTTGGTATTTTCCTCTCAACCGGATTATAACCATCTATGCCTACTAAAATCTTATCCACTTCATGTTCTTCAACAGCCACAACCACTCCAAGCTCACTCTCCAAAACTTGTCCATTCCCTAACCTCACTTTCGAGCTCGAATCAATAGAGACAACTCTGGAATTCAGCAGAGTCGAGTCAGAAGGCAACTTCGCTGCCAATTGAGCTGGAATTGCTCCAATTCCTCTCCCTGGAAGCGTATTTTCACCCAAAGCGAGACATTTAAAGATGAAATCAAATAACCTGGATGTAGTTTCAAGTTCTCTATCAAAAAATATACCACCAAAGAATGGCCTGAAGAATTTACTGATAATTGAATCCGAAAAACCAATCCTTTTCAATAAATCAATTGTGGTTGTTTCATCCGCACTTAAAAGCTCGTCATCAGATTTGTTCAGTAACAGAAGTCTAGTCCAGGCAATAAGTAACTTATCAAAGATTGAACCAATCGGGTTAGTTAAGGATTGGACAGCATCAGAAAAATGTCTCAAAGGGTCTGCAACAGTATAAAAGTGGTTATCATAATAGACTCGAGCACCAGAATAGAACTTATGGAGATTCAGAGCATTGTAGTCAAGAAGTTTTTGAGCTTCAGGATACGCAGTGATAAAGATTTGGAAGCCACGATCAAGGAGAAAACCATCGACAAAGTCAGTTCGAACACGGCCACCAACACCGTCGGAAGCTTCAAGGAGAAGGAAAGGAATGTTGTGGGAGTGGAGACGTGTGGCAGCTGCAAGACCAGCAAGGCCAGCTCCAATGACGATGACTCCGGTTTTAGAGTTGGAAGTGGGTTGGGAAGAGAGTTGTTGGGTTGAGGAAGAGGAGGAGGCTTGAAGATGGAGCTGAGATTTGTATCGGAAATGGAGGTTTCTGGGGAGGAAGGAGGGGGAGAGAGTGTAAGTGAGAAGAGGAGACATTTGGATTGAATGTTGGTGGAAATGTTATTGAGTTTGATGGAAGCTTTGGATTTGCTAAACCAGTGTTACAGAAATTCGCCTTATCCATTCATCAATGGCGTCGACTTGCCACTTCACCCATTCATTACTAAATACTCTCTTTTTTTGTTAGGCTTTAAGAATTTCACTCATATGAGTAATATTAAGAAAATTATTACATATCAAAATATATTAAAAATTATTAATATATTTTAGATTGGCTGAAATTGTAATACAATAATTGGAAAACAATGTGTATTTTTTTACATGAATTTGATAAAACTCAAACACATAATAGATATTTATTAATCATAAATTTAATTATTTTCTTAAATTTATATTTATATAAAATACTAAATGGGTAGTTAAGAGATAACAAAAATTTTAAGAGTCTTTAAAATTATTAGTTGAAATAATTAATATAACATAAATAAATTAATTAAAAATATTTTAAAAATCAATTAATTATGTTAATGCATGTTTAAAAAAATATTTATTTTAAGGAGATGAAAGAGCTGAAATGAAAATGAAAATGTAAACTAAATAGATTGTAAAACACAAAAAAAATAACTAAGAATCTATAAACTACTAATTGAAGTCATCAATATAAAATAAATAAATTAATTAAACTAATTGAAATTCTTAAAATATCTAAATGAACGTAGAGAAAAAAAAAAACTAATCTACTTGGAAGCTGAATAGTGTATCATGTATATGCACGATTTTCCTCAAGCTAGCAAATTTGACCCTAAAGTAAACAGAACTGCTAAAGAACAAATATAACTAAATATGAACCGACTTACTATAGATTAAGCATCAGATTCATTTCTTCATTTTTAATAATTATTAATTCTCATTAAAGATTGTAGTTTTCTTTTTTAAACAATGCATATTTTATTTGTATCATAGACAATCAAGAGCAATATGCTATACATATTGGATTATCAGGATGCACTAATATGACATACATGATAATAATCAACCCAACCACCACAAAAACATATGCCCCAAAAAAAGACCAGCCTTCATTAGTGCACTAATGACATACATGAGAATAAAGAACATTTTAATGTTGTTAATAACATGTTTTAAATATTATTAATCACAGTGTGTATAAACTCTCCACTTACAGGAAGAAAACTTTTTATGCTTCTCTTCTCCACTAATAAATCTGTTAATTTCCTTTTTATAAAGCCCTTGCTTGATCCATTTTATCATATCCTTTTTCAAGAAAAAGGGAATTGAAAAAAGAAATTCTGAAAAAATTTAAAACTGGGAAGATTTAAGATTATAAAACTTGATTTCATCATTTCGTGCATTAAAAAAATCTTGATCGTAAACTCAGATTCTCTTCATTTACAAAAAATAACTTTTACCAATTTCTTCTCCACCAACAGAATTAGTTAATTTTTCTTTTACGAAGCCATTGCTGCTCAATGCATCTTATCAAATCCCTTTATGAAGAACAACATCAGCCGAGGAAAAAAGGAATTCAGGTAAGGAAGGAAGAGCAGACTTCATTTTTTGCATTCAATTGGAGTGAAGGGAATTTAGATAAGGAAGGAAGAGCAGCTTAATGATGCCAATTCGCTCATTATTCCTAGTGGTGAAAATACTACAATGACTAAATACAAAAAAATCTTTTAACTCTATTTTTTTCTTCTACTTTTCTTTAGAGTGACAATAGAAATCAAACCAACTACCGAAGAACTCTTGAATTTCTTCTTCAATCATAACAAAGCTAAACCCTTTTAATCAATAGCACGATTCCTCCTTAACAAAGCATCGTCAATCAGAGCCTCGTGGATTTCAAAAAATAGCCCCACATTCGATTCGCAATACAAATTAGGGTTTGAAGAAATTCCCAATTTTAACTTCGACTATTAGGAAAGACAATCGCTAAATGAGCAATTATACGCTTCAACGATCGGACACCAACCTAGAACCAAGCTCCTATTGATTAGAGAAGAGAATACGCCAAAGCAGTGAATTGATGAGAGAAATCAACGACGTCAAAAAGTGGAATCTTTAAGTCCTAAAAATGGAGGGGATGTAAAATAATGTCTTATAATTTTATTAATCTATGATAAAAGGTACATACAATGTATTGACACTAGGCCTTACACTAACAGTTCATTCTATTACATAGTCAAAAAGGTTAGTCCAGTTCATGTTAAATTAAATAGCATATATTTTTGTTACATTGTTGTTAGAGCCCATTAAATTTTTGAGTTTTTAAAATTGTTTAAAAATGGAAATTTCGTTTCATATTGGTCTGATAATTATACTGATGTGATTTGTATTGATCATTTTAGTCATATTGTTGATTCAATAGAAGTAGAGAATTATACCAAATGTCCTAAATAGTATAAATTATCAAATTTTTGTTGGAATTTTGTAAAAAATATACTATTGTCCATGAGTTATATGCGCCACATAGAATACATTTTTTATTCCTCCATTGTGGTCTGATCATGGTGAGAAGTTAAATAATAAAGGTGACATGGCATTATTATAGGAGATGATGGTTTTATTGACAAAAAACCAAGAAAAAATGAATTAAGCATGTCCATATGGACACATTTATTTTTAAACGAGTCAAAGTTTGAAGGAAATGAGAAGTTGTCAACCAATCAAAAGGAGAAACTATTGGTTCCTAGGCTATATAATTTCATAGTGTAGGTAGCAAAATACAATTAAAAACTCAAAGAACAAGACCATGAAAAAGATCAAACACACTAATAATGAGCAATGAACATGGTTAAAGAGTATTACTCTTGAAGATCTGACTTTACAAATTTGAATAAATACCAAGCAATAGATTGAAATGTGAACCCTCTTTATGCTCTAACACACACACTAATGATCTAAAGAGATGGAGTTAGCCTCCTCATGCAATTCAGACAAGAGGTGGGATGGGAGAATTTTGATAGTGTGTGTATTTGATGTGTTTTGTGCATGACTAATGGTAGTCATTTATAGATAAGAAGAAACCCCTAATAAGGTAATATATGGCTTGATTTTATGATAATATTCTCCATAATATCATTCAAGATATTCTCTAATTAGTTGTGATCAAATTAAATCAAATAATTACCTTATAATTATGCCACTCATAGTTTTCTTATTAGGATAATAACCAAAATATGTTGTTTCCTAATCATACATAGTCGTCACTCTTCCTACAGGGCCTAATTTGTTTCTAATTTTATTTCCAACATGGACTAACTAATTTTTCTTTCAATAAAGCCCAAATTTGTGACCTATAAGAAAATGACCAAAATGCCCTTTAGATCAACTGATAGGTCTTTGATCCTATAGGTCCATGCAAAATTGGCAATAAGTTATAGTGAAATTCTAGATGATAAATAACCTTTAGTAACGTAGTATGATAATCCAATTAGAATAAAAATGTTTATGACGGCCAAAGAGCTAATGCAATCTTATATAGTCTCTTACCCTTAAATATCAGAATTAACATAAGGCATGGACTAAGTCATCCTTATGTATTCTAATTCTTCTTTTGATATTCCTGTGACATTTAACTCTTAGATAGATATGAAACTCATTATCTAATATGGGTATCGTCGTACATGTTTCAACTCACTGATCTAGTGGCTGGTGATATTTTCTCTCTCCTAGAGAGGACAATCCTTTCACTTTTCTCATAATCTCTAACATTGAACAGTGCATACTTGAGCATATCTATACTTATCACCCTGTTATAGGATTTTATGTGTGTGTCAAAAGTACATAGTAATCTATCTAAAGTTTCATAGAGGCTTCAGGTTTAAGAACTCCAATGTAAAACTTGAAATGATTAACACTTATGACTCAATACCATGTCGTTTTCTCATGTGCAGATCACATCCAAATACCATATCTTAGACATGTGTCCATGATCTTTGATTGACACCAAATGTCCTTGTGTCTCGTAGGACCAAGCCCACTAACTAAGAGAGAACATGTTAGTCTTACTTCACTTACTATTCCAACAGTAGTGACCGACTATGGACTTTTTGAATGATATCTCTTATGATTCTACATCCTACATATATATGCCTCACATATAATAGCTTAAGCCTAAGATTTCATGCAAGGATATTTCTACCAACTGATTTGCATAGCAATACAATAAAGATAAAACAAATGTGTTATTTTATTAAGCTTATAAATCAGCTACAATGTGATTAGGACTAAAGCTTACACTAATAATCTCCTACTAAAGATCTAAACCTAATTAGGCATATGTATCAGTTCAAAGGGCCTCATATGTCACTGAAGTAGAGATAGTGACAATTGCTTTGTTAATGGATCTTCAACATGGCCTTCAATTAAAATCTTGCTAATCTTAATATCCCTATAGTTGATGAAATGTCATATCAGGTGGAAATTTCTTAGTATATTTTTGTCCTTAGTGGCGATGGCTTCTTAGCCTGTGCGATGGCCCTATTATTCTTACAGAATATTTCCAATAGATCTAGGCCACTTGGGATCACACAAAATTCAATAAATAAATTCCTAATCCAAATAACTTCATTTGCAGCATCACTAGCTACAATTCTTAGGTTTTATATGACTTTAGTTCAGATTGGCACAGTGGAAAACTTTACAAAATTAACAAAAAATCAGCCATTCAAAGCGCCCACCAAGATCCATGAACATTATACATTAACTAGTTTAGGATTTTGTACCTTGAAAATATAAAGCTATATTGATTGAGGTTGAATTTCATTCATAATACTGTGTAGGAATCAACCTATACAACCTTTAAGTTATCCAAAATATGTCACAAAGGAGTTATGTTCACACACAAGACTAGGCTTTACGAAGCAGAAGAGTGCTAGCTCAATTTCAATACACACGCCCACAAAATTGTTAGTAAGAAAGATAATTTTTTTTTCTTAACATATAACATGTACGCTATGACCAAGAAGGATAGAAAATGGGGAGAGTGGATCCTTTTATGTAGCATAAGGCTAAGAGACCTAAAAAGAAAAGGAGAGATAAAAACCTCAGTTTTTATCGTTATCCCACCTTATCCTTATCTTATCAAATATGAAGTAGATTATGACTCATATTTGAATTCAAATTATAATTTAAATCAACCTAGGATTAGTAGGAGATAATAATGTTGTATTTATATCATTAAGTGAATTACACTTTAAGACAACACTTTTCCTAAAATGTGATCCACATCCTCTTGTCCTAATCTCATTCAAACTCTTTTATCCTCATGATTGGTTAATTGTTAAATGATTAATACCTAAACATAGGATGGTCACATTCTTTTCCATGATTGGGCCTACATTGTGTCCAATTTACACATTTTAATCCTCATATATTTGTGCTTGAAATGAGCAAAATATTCATCCAAAATGAAAATATTAATTTTACCCATTTTAGACCTTCTCTTCGTGTGCAATCCTATAGGTCAATTTAATGTTGGCATTAGGAATGATTAATTTTTAGATGTCATAAAAAAACTCTAAAAAAGTGTTATGACAACAAAAATTAAATGAAGATGTTGTGACATCCATTTGGCCTAAAGAAATCTTATGTAGTCCTTCACCCCAAATATCGAAATAACATAAGGCATGGAATAATCATCCTTATAATGTAAATTATTTTCTTGATATTCTAGTGACACAAAAATTTTAGATAAATAATGTAACATATTATAACATTTGGGTATGACCATATACTTCTCAGTTCATTCAACAAGTTGTGGTGACATTTTTTCTATTTCTTCGTGGGTGGGTAATCACATCTCATGCTCTCTAATATGAACCAATGAATACCCAACCATACCCATACTTTTAATCCTATTATAGGCACATAATGCGTATGTTAAAGTAGACAAAAATCCATCTAGAGCTTTATAGAGATTTTTGGTCTAAGAACTTTAATGTAAGACTTGTAAATGAGAACAACTTACTTAGAACCTTGTAGTGTTCTTATTAGCAAATTTAATCCAAATACCAAGTCCTAAACATGTATTCATAATTTTTGACTGACATCCCATGTCCTTGTGCTCATTTTGTATCCCATAGTGATGGTCGATTATGAATATTTAGAATGTAATCTGTTGCTACAGGTATATGCATTGCATATGCCAACTTAAGCCTAAAAAACGTTCATGAATGTTCTATCATAATATGCAAAGAAATAAACATGTAAAAATAAAAATTCCTCAATTTAGCAATTAAAAAATCAAACAATGTTTATTGGTCTAGTGTTAGAACTAATAATCTTCCACTTATCCCAAGACCCAATCAGACATAACTTCGAGTCCAAAGGACCTCACATGTCTTTTTTACCTATCTATCACAACTACTTAGTTAATAGATCAGCTACATTTTCTTCACTTACTATCTTGTTGATCTTGATGTCACCTCACTGTACTATCTCTTTGATTAGTGGTAACTCCTACGTATATGTTTGAATTTCACATGTGTCAGTGATTTCTTAGCCTTTGCAATGGCCATTGTCAGAAAATATTTCCAAAGGATCTAGGATCCTTGGGATCACTCCTAATCCAATAATTAAATTCTTAATATAGACACCTTTCGTAGCATCATCACTTCTCGTAATGTACTTATAATTTGTAGTCGAATCAGCTACTGTGTCTTGTTTAGAGCTTGATCACCTAACATCACCTCTATTAAAATGAATACCTATCCAAATTATGATCTACACTATAGTCAATTTGATTGGTTTGGAAAGCAACATCGACATATCCTTTTATGGCGAGCTCTTCTTTCCATCATACACTAAGAAGTAGTCCTCAGTTTTTCTTAAGTACTTAAGGATTGCTTTGACAGCTTCCCAATGTTTCGTTCCTGGGTCTTTCTAAAACCTACTCATTAGACTTAGTGTTGTGCAACATCCAATCTAGTACATAACCTTGCATACATGATAGATCAATTGTGGATGCATATGGAACCTTACTCATGATATACTGTTCAAACTTAGTCTAAGGATACTACTCTTTTGTATGATCAACTCTCAAGATCAAAAGTAAATTACCTTTCTTAGAGTTAGTCATACAAAACCTATATAGTACTTTGTCTATGTACTTTTCTTAATTTAATCCCAAGAGCCAACGTGATCTATGTCTATAGATCCAAATACTTAGTATCATCTTAGCTTCTCCTAATTTTTTCAATGAGAAACACTTGCCTAACCATTCCTTAACATAAACAATGTTGGAATGTCATCCCTAATTATCAAAATGTCATCAACTTACAGGAATAGGAACTAGGATGCTTTCATTTGCCTTTTTATACACATAAGGCTCATCTTCATTCGTTATGAAGCCATATTCCTTAACAACTTTGTCGAATTAAAGATTCCAATTTTGAGATGCTTACTTTAATCCATAAATGGATCTTTGAAGCTTACAAATTTTTTATACGACCGTTAAAACCCTCTAATTGTGTCATATAGACATCCTCGAGGAGCTTTCCATTTAAGAATTTTATTTTGACATCAATTTACCAAATCTCATATTCATAATATGCAGTAATTGCAAATGAATCCTAGTACACTTTAGTATGACCACAGGAAAAAAGGTCTCATCATAGTCTATACTATAAGATTTTCTAAATCCCTTAGCCACAAACCTACTGTTGAAGGTATTATTAGCTTTATTCTTGAAAATCCATTTGCATTCGATAACCTTAGCACTTTCTTATGGGTCAACCAACATCCATACTTGGTTATTGTACATTGATTGCATTTCAGATTGCATGGCCTTATGCCATCTTTACAAACTTAGGCTTTCAATAACTTGTTGGCAGGTAAATGGATCCATTAGCTCAATAGTCTTGCTTTTGGTGACTAAAGATCCATATCTATCAACCACTTGGCAAACCTTACTAGACCTTCTCTGTAACATTCTTATCCTAAAACCCTATTGTTAAGTTAAATAATTAGAATGATTAAGATGATTAGGAGATAATTAGAGAATTTCATAAAGAAAAGAGGTCAAACATAAGTTAAATAGGAATATTATGAACAAGTTAAGAGTTATATGGACTCAGGATTCGACAGAATGAAGTTTGGATGTGAAATCTATGAGAAAATAGTTGAATAGAACACTAGGCATTCTGTCAACAAGTGGGGCATGTTGTCTGGAAAATAAAGAGCACGATCATGCTCAAAAATCAACATGAATGTGCTCTTAGGGATGGCCACGGTCGTTCCATAGTCAACACGGGGCGTGCCGAGTTGCTGAGTGTCCCAAATGTTGAAAAACTGAGCGACATGAAGAAAATTGATTGTTGGCACAAGGCGTACTGAGAGGGCACGGTCGTGATGGTGACTAAAACAATATACAAGCTACATTCAAGCTCAAAATAGATAGCAGAAGCAAAAGAAAAACTTAGAGGAAAGTGTGAGAGAGAGAACAGAGAAAGAGAAAGGAATCCAGAAAACAGGTATTATATATAGAATTGATCGTAGAATCGAGTCAGGAATTATCTGGTATAGTCAGAAGATAAAATTTGGAAGATAACAACAGGTATTTACGAAGTTTTCATATATAAGAAGTTTAGAAAAGTTAGTTTAAGGTAAGAATTTTTAGCGATTAATGCTAGTATTTAAAAAAACAGTTAAACACTTGGTATTATATGATTGCTAGTTACTATATCTGAGTTGAAACGAAATGATAAACTGTCGAAACGAAATGATAAACTGTTGAAACGAAATGATAAACTGTCAAAACGAAATGATAAAATGTCGAAACGAATAGTATAAAAATGGTAACAAATGTGTTTATATAATTAAATTTAATACAGGTACATACAAAGAGGAAATGCAAATAGGTAAGTTACAATATTTCACAGTTATATAATTGATATGATATTTTATGATATATGATATGGTATTGGTGAGGTGATTGGATTGATGATATGTGATCGATCTTTGGAAACAGAACTGGATACATGAGATTATAAAGTATACAATTACAATCGTTTTATGTTGCATGCTATATTGACAGATTGATCATACAAAGTTATCATATATGATTTATATGATTACAGGAAATGTATTTTGATTTAGAATGGTTTATATGATTACACTTTTATATTAAAAGTTATAAATCATAAATAAAATTGCTTAATGAATTGTTATTAAATAGTTTAAATTATTAACTACTAACGTAGCATGTAACTCACCAACTGCGATTTTTGTTTAAGGATCTTATAGTGAGCTGAGTTAGCTTTACAGATTATTTAGGTGGGTCGTCTGCTACTCCTACACTTTCTCTCTCTTCACTAAACATCAGCTAGGAATCTATATGTGTGACATTTACATGTTATAACTGCAACGCCCTAAATTTCCCATATAATTAAAAAAAATTAAAATTAAACAAAAATATATAGAAAAAAATGAGAATAAATTTTTCACGATTATTATAAGAAAATAATTAAGTGGGGAGAGAAAAGAAACTAAGAATTTGATTGGTGGAACCGAACAAAAAGGATGATTACGAAGCATTTAGTGGACCGGAACCCAAAAGGGCATAATCGTCCAACCGATTAATCTTTATAAGAAACCTAGCTCTCCTTTCCTTTCCAACACACACACACATTATCTTTCCTTCATATTTTTCCTTTCCATAATTCAAAACCCTAATCACCATCGTTCTTCACAAAAACCTACTACTCAGGAGTTCTGAAATCGGTTGGTGAGTGAATTTCGGTAAGTTTTTCTTAGGTAATCTTGTAAATCCCGTTTTTCTTCTAAACCCTAACTTTCTAACATCATATCTCTTTCATTTAAGCTCTGATTTGAGAAAATGATAGCTCGTTTGAAAGCTTAACATGTATACTATCTGGTAGTAACCATCTTTGGTGTTAAATTGTGATTTTGGTGCTCGAAATCGATGTTAGAAAGAACTTATAAAGTGACGAGTTTGTGTTTTATGGATCGGAGTTCTTTTTCGAGTTTCATCACTTAGGTAAGTTTCTCGAGAGTCTTTTGATGGTGTTTAAATGGTCAATTTTAAATGGGTGTTCTATGATGAGGGTGATTGAAGTAAAGAAAGAACGATGGTTAAGATTTTCAAAAAGGAAACGTAGGAATTAGGATGGTTAAAGTGTTTTGTTGCTATGTGACATTAAAGAATAGCTAAACAAACTTGTTTATTACATTAATGGTAGTTGGGGTTAAGAAAAGGAAGAGAGGAAGTTAGAGGAGGAAGTAATAACACTAATATAATTGTGCATATCTTAGGCATTGATTCATTTTTATAATTTAATGAATGTGA